>CAJUYH010000161.1:0-84190 GCA_910591685.1 Galerucella tenella | reverse complement strand
GCATGGGACCGAGGACTATTATCTTAATATAAAAATAAGCAGAAAACGTTATAAAGATTAACTTTTGTCATAAAATCGTACAGAAAATGAATAGTCTTCTGCTTGCATAGAATAATATTCACAATAGCTATTATCTTTGAGTAATATGTATAACACTTATAAATGATTTCAATTATTTCAAATTTGTGTTTTATAACGGTAAATTAAAATAACTCTAAAATTATAATCTGAAATACATTAGTTGGGAGCAATAGCCACTACCACAAAAAATGTCGACTCCCAACCTTCTAGCGGCAGAACGAGTAAAAACCATTTGGCATAAATATAAACCTTCTTAAGACTATTTACTATAAAAATGCTTTCATTTTATGCTACTTTAAGGTAATTTTGACTTAGAAAAGTATGTATGTAAGTCAAGAGAACAAAAAATATTTCTTAAGACTATTTAGTCCTACTGACATAACCTAAAATTTACTCTTGACGTTTTGTTTATCTTCGACGAAATTTGTTGTTTACTATAATTGAAATGCCATTTAAAATAGTACAAACCATCGAGGACAATCAAATTTGTTTGTCTGTAGTTCCTAGCAATTGGGAAGAAAACGGATTGTTATACTGGCCAAATAAAAATAATAGGTTCAAAATCGATATTTGAATTATCAGTAGGCGGATCACAAATTGTGTTTACAAACGTATTCACGACTTGTTTGGATTTAAAACTGTTTTTTAGCTTTTCATTTTCTTTCCACTTACGGTGAAAGTTACCACTTTTTTTAATTTTAATCCATTTTTCCAAAAACGTAGCCATTTTCTCATATGGTATGTTATTAGATTACTTAAAAAGTTGGGTTTCCTATTGAAAAGTACTTTTTAAAACCATACTGCCTCATTCACCTCTTATAATTTACTTATTTATATCAGTTTCAAGATTACAACTTTTAAGTGTTTATTATCTAGGAAACTAAGCCTACTGCACTCTTTAAAACTAAATTTTAATACTTTTATAAGGGAACTACGCAATGAATATATCCTTATTAAAACAAAATTATTTTTAGGAGTATTATAAGTGTGTACTGCCCTATCACTGCAAATTGTAGGATACTTATAGGGGAGTAATAAGATTACAATATTTTTAAGATAATATGGATTTGAGACTATACTTTAAAGTTCTTTTTAAAGCTATACCATTAAGCAATATTGCCTTAAAGTCATAAAAGTACATATTATAACCTTTTTAAAACAAGAGTTATAATTCTGCTTTAATAAAACGTAATTAAAACTGGCTTCACTTGAAAATGTTACTTGGGCTGGATCATAGGCCTCACTAATTATTGTTTCATGTCGTCAAATTAAGGTCTGCTACACTGACCTAAACGTGTTATTTTTCCCTCCACTTTGGACATGGATCATAGGCACAGCGCTATTGCTTCATGATATTTGTTAACAATGACCTGTAGACCAACCCTCGGGATAAGCAATAAATAAGGCTCCACTATGGGAACCCGAATGGTTGCTCGCGGATCGAAGGGAATAGAGTAGTAAACCTCGATAAAAAACCAGCAGCATAGGGGAGGCAGCTATGTTGTGTGATTGTAGGCAGCGGAGGCCACTGCGTCCGGGGGCAACCGTGACAAAAAGTAGGAGTAAACCTCGATAAAACAATCCGTAATCTACATTGTTAGCAACCGTGACAATGGATGTATGGCTGCGCGAAAGTCAGTCAGTAACGGTGCCTCCGGGATACCTGGTGACCTCCCGGAGTACCCAGCCCTACTACCACAAGTGGGGCTCTGTGGTGGTGGACATTCAATTCCCTAGCTACTCGTGGAAGGTAGTATGGAATATGCAAGAAAAGCGGAACAGGAAGCAGTGGCGGAAGAGAGGGAAGGAAATGGAATTTTTGGGAAATTGAGACTGGTGAAACGAACACCTGATAAGGCGGGAGACACAAGTGAGTGGAGCGATACTGGGGTGAAAAGGATGGAGGTATCGCCTCTGGAGAATAAGGAGCAGAAGAGGAAACAGAAGAGAAAGGAATGGAGGAAGTGAAGAGTGGCAAAGAGGAAGAGAGGGAGAGTGTAGAGAGATTGAAGGAGATGGTAAGGCGACTGGAGAAGAGGGTAGAAAGGCTGGAAGAGCAGATGTCGGTGGCTGAGAGGGAATAGAGGTGAATGTGGGAAATCCAATTAGGGGATGAAAAGATGAAAGTGGTATGGGTGACTAAGGAAGACAGTGGAATGGAGAAGGGGATTCAGAAGATGTTTAGGGATAGGTACCCGATGCTAGTTGAAAAAGGAGAGGAAATGGAGTGGGTTGAGGAGGTACGCACTACGGAATGAAAAGGTACAAGGGTGAACGCGGAGGAGTTGATCTGTCGGATGGAGGGTGATTGTAGGGATGAGAAGAAGGTGTTTGATATGATGAGTCGACTATTTGAGGAAGTGGGGAGCAAGGTCAGCGTTCGGCTACACAGGCTTGAGTATGTGGAGATGGAGGTGCTGAGGAAGATGATGGTGGTGGTTGACAGCAGATGGGACGAAGGTGGCAATTTATACAGATAGGGAAAAGGAGGTCAGGAATGAGTCGGTAATCCTTAAGGATATTGGAGAAGTCAATCAGGAGGTGATAGGAAGGATTAGGAAGGGTTTTATGAGAGATAGAAGGAAAGTGGGTGGATAGACTTAGAGCCTCAAGGAACAGGGAGGTGGTAATAAAGGCAAAGAAAGGAGTTGAGGTCAGGGGAATTCTGAGGGATGTGAAAAGGGTAACAGGAGCTAGAGCGGTGGAAGAGGGAAGGACAACAAAAACCATTAAGATGGTGAGGATATATCCGTGAAGTGGAGATGAAGTGGTGAGGAATAAAAAAGAGGAATTGCTTGGGGAAGGGACAAGGGTGATGAAAGTGGTGAGAGAGAGGAACGGCATGGGAATGGCGGTGGTGGAGATGGAATGTGAGAAAGCGGAAGCTTTACTAGGAAAACGGGAGATTAAGCTGGACCTAAATAGGGTGAATATTATAGAGGGTGAGAGAAGGGCAGATGTTTTGGATGTGGAGTGAAGGGCCACCAGGTAGCGGGATGTAAGACAAGGAGAGTGGAGAAGATTAGGGAATGCTGGCTATGTGAGAGCGTGAGGCACATGGCCAGAGTCTGTCGGCAATCCTTCCTTTGTAGAGTATGCGGGGAAAGGGGGCACAATCCAGGGGAGGCAGATTGTAGTAGGGGACGGAAGGGATTTGATGTAGACGGAGATGGAAAAAATGGGAAGTACCCTCTGGACCCCTCAGAGGGGACCAGTCTGAGCAAGTAGGAGGATGGAGAAAGCAGACTGCAGGAAGAAAAAATGTAGAAGATAGATGGAGGGTGTTACAAATGAATCTAGTGGAGAGCATGATTGTGAAAGAGAAGGCATATGAGAGGTAGGAGTGAGAAGGGAGTAGATGACGGAGAGTGTGCCTTGAAGTATGGTAGTAGAAGTATGGTAGGGTAGCGATTCCGAGTAACGGCGAGCTTGAGGTGGGTTTAGTTGGTAGGCATTCCCTTGGGGATGAGTTCAACACTGCCTGGGTACTGGTTAGGACCCATTCGAACATGAGTTTCCCTTCTCACCCCGGAAAAAAAAGGTCTGAGGGTTCAGCTCCAACCAATCGATTCAGTTGTCCTCCAGCACAATATGCCTGACTTGTCAAAGTCATGTGTTTTTGTCTATCGAATTATAAAAAAATAGGACATGTACAACTGCCAACGTATATTAATCCTAGTTTGGAGTTGGAGATAGCTTATCTAAATCTTGAACCTTGATTGCACAATTGGTCTTAAATTCAACTTATTGGAGTGGAAAAAGTCAAGCAATGTATGTATTGCATAATAATATAGTTGTCACTAAAGAAGTATTTTCACACAAGGAACCTTGGTTGTAAGTGTAACTATCACAAAATCCTACTATCCCGATCTCAGGTCTGAATAGGTGTTACCGATGGCAAAAGTGTCACAAGTAAGATTGCATTAGGTCATTCGGATGACAAATGTGAAAGTTCATCACGATTCTCAACCATTTTGTTAATTTTTTTTCTCCAAGTTAAGCGTATCGAAAAGTGAACAATACATTCTAATGCCCATATACGTTTATTAAAAATATTCGTTACGTATTATAATTTTACATGGAGTTTTCGCTGCTCTTTAGGTGACTTTCTGGCGCAATCTTCTTAATAACACGTTCTAATATATTATAAGAAGTACTAAAAGTTGTTATTTGTGATTAGTTTTCATATAATTCGTTCGTGATAGTCTAATTTAGAAAGTTGTGTATAGCTTGTATCAAACTATATCGTCTTAGCTTTTGCCGGCAATCAAAAAATTAATAGGCCAATTGCAATAAATCATACGGCCAACAGCTGTTGTAGAAGTGATCACCAGTGGCGGAATATTTAAAATTATTTTAAAAACCATCAAATTCACAAATATCCATCTTTTTGTATCTTTATTATACATCATTTGTTTTATATTTAATGTGTAAAGACCATTTCTTTAAACGTTTCGTCTTTTTCCTCCTAAATTAGAGATTTTTAAATAATATCAAGCTAAATAAACTATAACCATTCCCGCCCTTGCCTTGTCATCGACTGTTGTTGGGTAAATGGTATTTAGGCAGGTATTTAGGTATTTCGGCAAAAGCGAAGACGATATTTGAGACAAACTATACCAACGGATAGTATCTACATTTGATAAAGTTTAAATATATACAAAACTGTTTGAACTGCTAAGTTTTAATTTAAAATTAAATTGTCATATTACCAAAAGAATTAGGACTTTGGAAAGGAGAAAAAGGGAAAACAAAGAAATGGGAATAAAAAGATAGATGAGTTATTGGGACGAATAAAAAAAAGGGATGGGAACAAAACTTGAAGAATAGCTATGAATATCATGAATTAATATTTTAAACAACAGAGTTTTTGAATTAAATCACTACAATAATCAATCATTTTTGGGGAAAAAATTTATTTTTACATTAGGGTTGATTTTTAAGAGCTGGAGCGTTATGTAATTGTATCCTGAAGCATAAAGCAATCCTTATTCAACTAGTTGTTTCCACCCTTAAAAACCAAGAAGCGTACAACGGCACGATATAGAAAATGAGCTAGAGGGTGAAATTAGACTATTCCCAAATTTTTATGCCAATCGATGCTGGACGAACACATTGCGAGGTTTTGCCAAAAATCTAATTTTGTCGATAATGAGCAATAGATAAAAGCATAATACCACAAACTTTTGGTATTAACATCGGGGCAATACACTGCCAAAGTATACCTCTCAGTACAGTCGTACTATTCAGTCGATGACCCTAATTCTAAACAGGTAGGCAAGTTTCAAAAATCAGTGTAATTGAATTCATAAGTGGAATATTTCGATTTTAAATTCGCCATCGACATAGTATGGCTAGCAGCCTAAAAGGATGAAGCACCGTTCTTAGCGTTGAAAAATCATCCTCCACACAAGTTTCACAACATTATTTAGCACTATTTGATGCAGTTCCTCTAAATTTGCCATGTAGATTTGAAGAATATAAAACGTTCTCGCGTCACTCTCGTCTAACTAATAACTGCTTGTTACTATGCTAATTACTAGTATATTTTATAGAGTAACTAAAAAGGTTCAAAAAGGTAGTCAAACTAAAAGGAGGGATGTGAAACTATACAAAGTATCTGACAAAACCACAAGACAAAAGTCTAATCCCAAATAAATCAAAATTTCGCAAGTGAAATAAGCGTTTCGACAGCTAAACAGTATTCGAATTAAATTAGTGAAATCTTTTCGAATTCGAATTTTATTTCACACATGAAATTAGTTCAAAACTTGGATTGATCTAAATCAATCGAAATATGGGAAATTTCACTAGTAAAATATTTCAAAACTAGAACCCCTGGCGTATATTCGTGAAATGGAGTATAATTGAATTTTAAAATATGAAATAAATTAGCTCATATAAAATTTGTTAGTTTCAATTAAAAATAGGTACTTGTTATTAATTTGCCAGTATCTCTCTGTCATTCTTAACCAAAAAAAATAAATAACAATATATAATAATTCAACTACCTACCAGACATTATTAAATCGATATTGCATTCTCAAGATGCAACTCATCAGATCCACAAATCGAAGTCGATTCGAAGCGAAAAAAAAAACTCCATGAAATCTCATTAAAAGAATTTGAAAAGATTGTACATTTATTTTGTTATTACGCAATGTCCGTTCTGGTGTGTGAACTCCACTTCTAATAAAAGGGGTCTTCAACCTACTGAATCACTGTTTATGTACGTTTACGTTTTGGTTTTTATCGGTGCAGCTTGTGGCATCGAATCAAGTGATGATGATGAGAAGGCATTATGGCGAAAGTAAAACATATTTCGAATATAAACTTGATACTATTGGTTAGATACATTTATTGTTGTGGTTGATAATCAAATAATATTTATACCACACTTATATTCATTCAATCCAAGCTTATATTATTGTTATTCATATGATTTGAAGCAGTTACATGCGCAGAGATTTACAGTCTCGTAGGTACATGTTCAAAACTTGCTGCTTTTTCCAAATCAACCAAATTGTTTTTTTTAAACTTGGCTTGTTTATCTTCCGACAATGGGTATAAATATGGCAAAATCCGTCTGAATCGTACTAGCTTTGCCGTTCTTGTCGGTATTTTGACGCGCCATCAAAAGAACTGTCTCCTCTAGTCGATCAAATTTGTAGCAGGTCTTCTTAATATTTGCTTTGCAGTATTTTCATTGTAAAGCCCCAAAAAAAAATGGACTTCATTGGCAACCTAGAGAAGCGAAAAAAGCAAAGGTCAGACATCTATGGAGCTGTTTGTTCTCCATAGTCAGACATAGCAAATCTACTTCCTCGCTCGTCGTTTATTGGAATAATCTTAAAATAGTAACGAGGACACTAGTCGTAGGCCTAACTTGCCATGTAGTAGGCTCGCGGCATACTTGATAGCCAAAAATATCGACTCTGGCTCGACTAGGACTCGACTTGCGCGTACAGTTCAGTTAAATTTTGCCAGATAGTGTGTGAATTGGAGGAAAGCTATTTGGAAGCAAATTCATTGGACAGATTACTCCAGACTTTGCTTACATACTTACGATTCGTATTATTAGAAGGAAAGCTGAACGACATGCACAATGCCACAAAATAAACCATTTTGTTTAGTGGTGGCTCGGTTATTGGGCGAGGAGAAATATAGTAAAAGCACCTACGAAGCTGGTGGAGCTCAATAATGGAAATCTTAAAGCTGAATGGTATATAAGGAAGATCATCTAGGAACTTGTACCATTTGCCCCTCATATCAGCCCACTTCTTCGTTTCCATTCTTGTTATGGTTTTTGCAACGCCGCAGAAGGAGATGTCTCCTAGTGACCTGACCACCTTCCTGAGAAGGACAGGATGGACAATGACCTAGGAGGACAACTCCTCGGGAGGATGTACAATGGGTCACATGTGGCCTAAGTGCTGTGAGCCTACACACTCACCCTCCCCACTCTACAGATACAGATACAGAACGCCGCAGAAGGGTTCCGGCCCAAGGAATGGCATTGATGAGCCTTGTTTGACCATTTCATCCGCTTTTTCGTTGCCCTCATGACCCTCGTGCCCCGGTACCCAGGCTACCGTAACATTGCTACGCTCACCCAGTGTGTTTAGGGCCCGCACACAATCCCATACTAGCTTAGAATTGACCTCTACTGAGTTGAGTGCCTTTAGCGCTGCTTGGTTGTCTGTTAAGAAGGCAATTGAACGATATGTTCTCTTCTGCCTTTTAATCTCTTCCACACAGTGGTGATTCACCGTCATTTCCGCCTGGATGACCAGCACGTAGTCCATAACTGCACCGAGTCGAGGAAGTCCGGGATATACTCGGAAGAGAATTTCGGGCTCACTCAAACCAGCTGAACGTGGGACAACCCCTGATTGACTGAATCAAAAAAACTCTTGAAATCTCTTTTTAAGCACAGGCCAATGATACCAGAACGCGAGTGAAAGCTAGGATGGAAATATCCGATATTAGAATTACAAAGTTTCATTAACATTTTTCATTCACTCGTTACTTATGAAAGCAAAAATTCCTGATTTTGGTTCTTTATCGTTTTTTTTTTTCAATTGTGTTATCGTGTTGAATGGTTTTTCACTCAACGGTTATCGTTAATCTTGAGAATTAATTGTAGAAAAGGGTACCGTTTATTAGTAATTAGATGGAAGTTCTTGAAAAGTTGTTTTTCATGTAATTTTTCAAATGAAATATCTACAAATTTTTTAGTGATGCAGTGATTTGTTGGAGTTGTATGAGATTTTGCACATGTTCAACCCAAATATTCCATTTGTATATCATTAGCAAATCTTTCGTTGATATTAAGCAAATATCGAATGTGTAACTATCTAAAAGCGTATTCATTATTATGCAACGAAAGATAAAGTTCTTGATATCGATTTATCACCTTATTTAGAAAATTCTCATCCAGATTGCTAATGAATATTTCAATTCTTACAGGAAACACGATCGTCATGGCACCTTGAGAGTTCAAAGGTAACTAGATCACGTTCTTATTCACCTTCTAACTATTCTTCTGCTATTTGCTCTAATATGTAAAATAACAAAATTGCATTGATTCCTATTTTATGCGATGACCCAGTTCACTGGAATATACACAGAGAAAACTGTCCTTTTGATATACAAATGATTTTATTCTTGGTTTTATGATATATAAATTATTGAGGTAGTTGTCGCGTGATGAGCCTTCAGAAATTTGAAGTCGATTGACCATCTGTAATTGAAAATAACGGTAATTGAAGTTTGTGTTATTAACATGTGGAGCATGTACTCAAGGTAAAGTACTTTCACCACTTTTATGGAACCCAATTGTGGACACAGAGCTTTGCGAAATTTCCAGAGGTAATAATGACTGTTAGACCAGTGCCGAAGCCTACAAAAATGGTAAAAAGTGAAGTGTGAAGTGAGTGTTCTCAGAAAATGCAAAATGCGAAATTTTTTTCAATCATTATGTACAACTTTAACCTATTTATTAAAATTTACACTTCAATTACTCAAAAAACGTGAGATTTCATGTTACATTGATAAACGAAAAAATTGCCAATCGAAATTCACTACTATAATTAACAAACAAATAAGTTAATAAAGTTAATATTCAATAAGACATCTAATATTTTGAAAAAGTTGTAGAATCTTCTTTAAACAATATTTGTAGATGCCTATTTATTGCTGTTTTAAAATAATTTATATACCTGAGTTAAATTTTAACGCATTTCAAGGTGTTTCTCAAAGATGTGGGTTTAAAGTACTTAACGTAACCTAAAAAATGAATTACAATTAATCAAATCTATTTATAAATGTAAAAATGAGAGAATAACACTGAGTCAATCAATGGGCAAAAATTAAATCATCCTTCATTCTGGCAAACCTCCCACCCACAGAGGGAGCAGCAGAACAGCATTGTTACAGGGCATATTATCAGCTGCAAACTTGGTTGGGCAACGAATTGACAGCAACAGATTGGGGCTGGAAGCATCATCAACGTGGCATTATGCCCAAATCTACAGAAAAGGATTTAATTCCGGAAGTATTGCTCAAAACCATTTCCTGCAGCTGTGAAACTGGGTGTAATAGTTTAAAATGTATCTGCCGAAAACATGGTTTAAAATTCCCAAATTTATGTTCAAATTGTCATGTTTCTGAAAATTGCTCCAATATGAAAGAAAAAACCTACGAGGAAGTAAATGATTCATGTGAAATTTTGGATGAAGAACCAATGCAGACTAGAAATAACATTGGAGAGGAAAAAGTGATGGTCTTGAAAATTTCGAAGTTCAACTAGAGTTGGAAAGGTTTGTCGAATCTAACGATGAAAAATGCCATCCAAAAAACAAAAACTGATGGATGAGTGATTACAATTCAAAATAATGTATTCATGAATAACAAGATTAACGTTTTTGAAAATATTATAATGAATAACGAAATCAGAATGAAGGTATCTAAATTTAATAGTAGGTACGATTTACAAGTATATTTACATTTTATGAGATTTTCTATCACATGAAAGTTATTCGAATTTAATGAATTTAACTCGATAAAATTGCAGTAAACTGTACATAGTGATCAAAAAAAAACTTCGAATTCGAGTTTTTTTTCATTCTTTGCATTTACTGAGAACATTCACGAAAGCTACGTATTTTTTTTTCACACTACTAGAAAGTAGAGATTTCAACGAACAAAAAGTCCACCGACTTTTTGGAAAAAGCTGATATTTTGACGCGAGACTTTTCGATTGAAAATTAGGGAGCTTTTTGATATTAAGTCAAAATAAAGTGAAAAAATGAATATTCCAAATCAAATAAATTATAGTGTATTTGGGATATGATAAGGAAATTTTTCACCAAATTTCGTAATTTCGAGAAAAAAACTTTTTTTGAAAAAGATAAAAATAAAAAACCAAGAACTTGGTTATTTGAATTTTTCACATAAACTTTGAGGTTATGTGAACAAATTGTGTTCACAAAAGTTGTAGATCTTTTTATTACCCACATCTTTGCCATCCAACTTTTCTCCATAGGACTTTTTTTACCCTTAAATAGTCACCCCCTCCCATTTCCCGAACTCGGATCGCCCGTAATTTATTTTTCTTTTCAATTTTATCACATTTCTCTTCATTTCTAATGGGTTTTATCCTACTGTTATTTTTTTTGGTTTCAAAAATTATCGACCCTGGTCTATGTCATACAAGAAGTACAACGAATTGTGGAAGAATTGAGCCTTGAAAAAGGCCTTTCAGTTAATCCAACAAAAAAAAACTTGCTGCTTCTACGAATAAAAGAGTTCTCATCCAGAGTAGAGTAGGTACTGCTGTTCGAAGAAGTTAAATATCTGAAAATGAACCTTGATTCTAAACTGAGCTGGAAGACATATCCAGAATAAATTATTACCAGAGCTACAAGGCTTTTCTGGCAATGCAGAAGAGTAATGGGAGAAACCTGGTGAATACAATCTGAGGTGGTTCACAGGTTTTGCACAACTGTGATAAGGCCAACAATCACCTGGAATAATCCTGGAATAATCGTTCGGTGGAGGAGAACAGAAGTGTTCTTTTCAGTGAATATATTAACTGCAATCCAAAGACTCCTTGGACTCCTTTCTTATAAGGGCGGAGGCCATGATGGCAGCTCTTAGGCTAAAATCGGAAGACTTATGGTCCCCGAAAAATGTTTGGTAAGGACACACTGTCACAACTGGGACGATAATAGATCAACACATATTTCACATGAGTTCTGATAGCATGACATCGGCGAACATATTCTCTGTGAGACTGAACATTATCATCCCATCCAAGGAACAGGTTAGACATCCGGCTAATTCTGGAGAAATCAACGGGTTCACCGATGGTTCCAAAATGAATCATGGCACTGGTGCAGCTGCTGGTTTATATACGTCTGTATTTCAAGCAGAGATACTATAGCCTACAATCCAAAGATCTACCAGTAACTAATGGTTCACCCCACAGTATAGGAACGAACCAGTAGTATAACTCTTATAAATTTCATTCGTAAATTGCCAGAGCTTTTAATGACCTTGAACGGATCGCTTTACGATTCATTTTACCAAAGGCGTAGGTGACATGAGTTTTAAAATGACTTGAACGTGTTAAATGTTTTTTCTTAAATATTGTAGAACAGTACCTACACTGATGAGTGAATAAAACAATAGTCTCATACAAAATATTTATTGGTTATTCCATATTACAATTTTCATTTTGTTATGATTTTTAAAATTTTCATTGACAAATAATGTGTAATATAGTCGTACCCTGAACAAAAGTTTTATTGAATATTTTATTGGAAAATCAACACAAGGATGTACAAACTCTGTGGTTTGACTAATATTCATAAGTGATTGAACACAAAAGTAGCGGACAAAATTCTTTTCCAATAAATCATTTGTCTGAAAGTCTTTAGGTACTGCAGTATTTGATGAAAGAAATATTGTTGGAATAGCCTTTTTTAAAAGAAGTTTTCTTTTATGAGGTTGCATAATTATGTCTGGTTCAAAATGAGCAACACATAAACGATGACTACTATTGTATAGAGTTTCTATTTTTGGCATCAAGTCAGGCCTATCGCATGCTTCGAGCCAAACTTTAGCACTGAAACAAAAACAACAAATTAAATCAATGCATGAAACTAAAACTCATAAATGTAATATGAAGATCAAATAATAAAGTATTATACTTTTCGTATGAAAATAGAAACAGTTTCTCACTCTTCTGAATCCTTTGAAAAATGGTAAAATTTTCATCTCAATTATAATATTTATTGTTACATCCACGAACTACACACACTACCCGTTTTCTTCTTTTTAATGGTATCCATTGCAAAAAAATGCTTATAAACTATAAAAATAATATCAAACCCCGTAAAAAATATAAGCTATAATAAATAATTTTATTCGCAAATTCACCACTGGCACTTTGGTTAGATCGCAGCACAGCACTGGCCGCCGGATGAGATAATCATCCGAACGACGTTGTAGGTCACAGAGAGCTCGGCAGTCTAACGTCACGAGATAACATACTGGTTCGTTCCTATACTGTGGTTCACCCCATGGATCAGTTTAAAGTTAAATTATTTTCTATTATGCATTAACGATATCAAAGACTCACAATTTATTTGCTGATGAAACTGGTGTAACCTGAAGTAATTCAGAAAGTCCTGATCTTACGTGAATAGGCTTTGTTTTAACACTGACGAAACTATAGTTTCAACTTACAGAGAATCCTCACAACCTCTTAATCAAAAGAACAACAACAAATTCGTTAATTTTTTTGATCCTCATATTCACGATTTCCTGCACATTGCCGTTGAATTTGTTTATGAACAGCTCAACTGTTCCATGGCGTTAATAATATATTCTCGGTTATACTCACCTTAAAACTGTCATATTCTTCTTGCACGACTTCATCATTGAGTTTATTTAGATCCGATTTTCTGGACTTTCGTACCATTTGCCACTTTATTTTATAAAAAGTGTATTCGAAAACATGCTGAAGACTAAAAAAGGTGTACAGTAATAACCGTTTTCGACTTTAGTTGGATGATATTGATCACCTTGTATACATTTTCTTATATAATAGCTGGGATTAGAAGACATTGCGGCTGTCATCGTTATTAGTGAATTGAATTCGTCGTAGACTTGTCTCATCAATCGCGTTGACCTCACGCAAGACTTTTTTTGAATTCCACTCGACGAGCCTCCGGGATTGGAAAAACATCATCGGCAAAATTCAAAGAGTCTGAAGGCAGACCATAACCAGCCGGTACATCTACACCCGGAAGAAAATTCTCGGATAGAACGTCGGTTGACGGACCACATTCCGTTTTTCATCCACATGCAGAAATTATTAAAATTTATCCCGACATATTAGTTACAATGACAATATTTCATCTAACTGTACAGCTCGAACTTGTCGATACTGATGCGATGAATCTTGTTGGCTCTTTGTTGACAAGAGATGACGTGACAGACATTAAAATTAACGACAGCAAATATTTTGCAGATTTTTATTCTACAAATAAGAAGTAATTTTTGTCTGAACTGTCATAAATTAAATGATGAAATAAAACAATTTAATGTTTTCAAGTCTACATCATATTTGAACCTATTTTAAGCTTAAAGTTGTGATGCGTTTCGCTAACATAGTAGTTTTCTCAAACGCGTGGAGGTATAATGAGAATTTCTTAATTTATATGGAAAAAATAATTCATAAACACCCCCTTAGTAGAAAATGTGTGTACTAGCACCACCGATATGTAGACGACATTTTAGCTTGCTTCACCGGTACCACTAGACAATTAGATAACTTCATTACTTACATTAACTCAATTCATATAAATATCAAATTCACAGTAGAAATTGTACAAAATAATTATACAAAATAATAATTTTTCTATAATTCACAAACCATCACATACAGACATTAAAATTCATAACACCGGTCAACACGATTTTTGGGTCTGACTTTCGTTTTAAAGCATAGTCGAGTGAATCTGTGCATTTTTAGTCTTCTTGTGTGCTTTTTAAGTGGATTTGAGGGTTTTTTGACTTATTTCGAGAACCGTTGAACTGTCCCGGGCTGTATTTACGTGAAATCGAGAGTATTTGGATGAAATAAGGTCGAATTATGTGTTTTCCTATCGTTTTAGACTGTTTTCAGCGTTCTTTCGAGTTTTGGTCTGTATTTGTCTGAAATAGAATAGAAAATGCAAATTGCAAACTTACTTTCGTTTTAAAGCATATTCGTGTGAATCTGTGCATTATTTAGTCTTCTTGTGTGCTTTTTAAGTGGAATTGAGAATTTTTGACTCATTTCAATCACCGTTTACCGTTTCGGGATGTATTAACGTGAAATCGAGAGTATTTGGAAGAAATGAGGCCGAATTGTGTGTTTTATTATCGTTTTAGACCGTTTTTATCGTTCTTTCGAGTTTTGGTCTTTATTTGACTGAAATAGAATGGAAAATGGTCCGAATGCAAGCTAACTTTCGTTTTAAAGCATATTCGAGTGAATTTGTCATTATTTAGTCTTCTTGTGTGCTTTTAAAGTGGATTTTAGGGTTTTTTTGACTATTTTCGAGAACCGTTGACCCTTTCGGGCTGTTATTACGTGAAATCGAGAGTATTTGGATGAAATGTGGTCGAATTGTTAGTTTTCCTATCGTTTTAGACTGTTTTCAGCGTTATTTCGAGTTTTGGTCTGTCTCTCTCATGTTAAATTTTGGTTTCCCCTAGGAAAAAATGGGAAAATCTTTTTTTGGTTAATGTTTGCTTTTGTAGAAACTAGAGCGATTTTTCAATTTTTTGGCTAAAATTACTGATTTTTATATTTTTTCCACACTTCCACTCAAATTATAATTATTAGAAAACATTTTTTCGGATACAAGAGTCTTTTTTACTGAAAATTTGTGATGAACAATAACATATAGATGTAAAATAACAAGAAATTCTAGAATCAGAATATTCAAGCATGAGAACAGAAACCCAAGAAAAAATATTTTTTTTGTTGACCGGTGTAATAGCTCGGTCCACCCATTCAGTGATAAATTAGCACCTTTCAATCGTATGATACATAGACTTTTAACAGTTCCATTGAATATTGACAATTACAACAAAGAACTAAATATCATAAAACAAATAGCAGTTCATAATAATTACGATACAAATTTAATAGACAATATCATAAATAAAACGATAATACTAAAACATACTCTAGAACAAGTTAGTATTTTCTTCCGATGAAAACAAAAATATTGAATTTAAAAGATCTACATACTTTGGAATACCATCCTTAAAAATC
Source organism: Galerucella tenella (assembly GCA_910591685.1). Classification (NCBI taxonomy): domain Eukaryota; kingdom Metazoa; phylum Arthropoda; class Insecta; order Coleoptera; family Chrysomelidae; genus Galerucella; species Galerucella tenella. The sequence continues at coordinate 68,772 of CAJUYH010000161.1, read as the reverse complement.
AAATCATTTCTAGAAACTTTAGACTTGAATATTTGCTTCAAAACGGATTACAACTTATCCAAATTCATTAAAAACAACAAATCTAAATCTTCAGAATGAAACAAATCAGGAGTACATAAATTAAAATGTGGTGATGTCAACTGTGATAAAAATTAATATAGGTAGAACTTTTAGGAATTTTAAAACTAGAATTTCAGAACACAAACATGACAACCAAAAATCAGATTCAAACTACTCAAATCATTTATTAGCAAACCAACACAATTTCGATTCAAATTTTGAAATTTTGAGATAAATAAAAACAACTATTCAGATAATCTTCTTAGCGACCAAATAGATATCAACAATTCCCTTATTAAACGTTTTTATACCTAGGGTTCCGGTAAGATTGTTGTGAATTAATTTCCAGGTAAACTTGTTAAATACTTTAGTTAAATAGATTATAATACTTTTGTCAATATCTGTAAAATTCAGTAACAAGGCACTGCATGAATTAAAAATGTTTTATTATACCCCCACTCGTTTGAGAAAGCTACTGTGTTAAGCCACGCCCACACCGAAAGCAACACATAGGAACATTATGTTTATGATGATTGCTTCTGAATGTTGCCAAAAGTTTATTTAAGTTCCTCGTTGTTTACTGTTGCAGCAACAAAAGTTACTTGTAGGAGCTTGTTTCCATATTTAGCGGCAAAGATCAAAGGAGATATAGAAACATTGGTAAACATTTTTTGTTTCTCAACGGTATTTTTATCAGTGTGGACATGTTGTTCCTTGTTCCTCACTCGAAACTTGGGTCGTGAATCCGACGCCGAAAATATCGCTCAAATTGTTTTAGTTTATCAATAATATAAACATTGCAATAAAAAACATGCCGTTCAAATGGACAACAAAAAATATGATATGTTTAATTGAATTATACGTATCCAATACATTCCGATATTATATCATTTTTCCTTAATGAACTTAGAGGACGTATGACACCATGTGAATTTCTGTCTAAAAACTTGGTCTAGTCCAACATTCACAGACTCATTTTTCATGTTTTTGTGAAATAATTAAATTGCAGCTGCTGCCGCACCACATTGTTCAGAAACTAGGATCACACACTGCACTGGTGTAGACACAACGTTTCCTGTTGCAGCAACACAACGAAACATTCTCAAGAATGAGTTACTTTGGTGTGGATAGAATGTTTACGGAACTTTTGCTGTTGCTTCTGTTTTAATGAACAGGTTGTGGAAACCAGCAACAAAATGATCCTCTATGTTTCTTTGGTGTGGACATGGCTTTAGCGATACGCGTCTCAACTTTAAGTTGAACATAGGTTCAAATATAATGTAGATTTCAACAAATTAAATTGTTTTATTCCATCATTTAGTATGGATCTAAATCAAGTAAAAGCCTCATTAATACAATAGAGTAGGAGCATAAATTTGCTATTTGTGGGAATTGACGCTTTATCAGGTCTCCTAACACCTTGCATACCTATTTTTTCAAAAAAAATAAAACTTTACTTTTAAAACGACTTTAAAAATCATAAAATTTGAAAGTCCGCCAAAACGCGCTTTACTTCATAAAGATGGCTGCCCCATGGTGTGACGTCATTTGTTTACGTTCTTATTCGTGTATCACGCTCTGAGTTCTTGTTACGTAATTTGTTCCTGAAAGGTTTAAAAATAAATAAAGCCGAAAAAAAAACTTTGTATTCCAAGTATTGCATTGTTCCAGTGTGTCCTTTAAAACTCCAGACAAAATATTTGTTACTTTACATGGTGGCGCAAGCAAAAATACCCTTAAGGGAAGGGCATTACTTTTGTTTGTGAAGACCATTTTAATGTAAGTACCTACTTCTATGCTGGTAATTTTCATTCTTAAATAGTTTAAGGTTATGTACCTATATATCTAGGAATCAACCATAAAAACATCATTTTCTTACGACCACACATCGAAATATGGTTGGTATATATTATATAAATAATACATAGTTTAAATCGTACTTACGATAATGCTTTAAGTCCTCTTATTTCCTCTGCATTAAAGCAGCTGTTTGACTTCATAAATTCAAGCAGCATAAATGAGTCTACTTTGGGCAAGTTATCAGTTTGTGCTTTTACAAAACCTTCGCTAGCCATATCCTTACTCACAAAATATGAAAGAATCGTCACTGAACACTGAACTAGTAAATAAAATATATTCTTCCAAAAGTTTTCAAATATCCTCGGAAATAACGAATATTTATGTCCACTTTCCACTTTACGTTGAGTTTTAGAAATAAAAAAAAGCACACACAAAAAAGTAGTGGTCTCAAACAAACATGTAAATGATATTTTTACGTTGATGAAGCAATTAATAGTTGATTAAAATACCATATAAACACACAACTACACATAACCTAATGCAATACCGGCCATAGTGACATAAGTAAACACAAGAGATATGACATCACACGTATCATCGGTAGCGTTCGGAAATCCTCGGGTTGTGGTCGGAAAGTGCATTGAAATTTGAATTTTATTTTAAAATTTGGTAGTAATTTCCAATGCAAACTGGTTCATTTCCTATTATTAGTAATTTTTGATATCATATTTACTATTATAAATTAATATCTAAGCAAAATATGAAATATGGGTGTACTCTATTGTTATAAATTAGTTAAATATAATTGCTTACGACGATATCAACTATTCCATTCCCCATGCGTACGACCTTGTAAATGGCGTTTTCCTGGAGTTTGTTAACAACAAGTAGTCCCGCAACATATCTAAGAATTAACATTCAAAGACAAGAAAACAAAGAATTCTTTAATTATTGTTAGAAAGGTTTCGGAATTTTGTAATCACCTTAGGAGCTGCCAGATGATCTTAATTCTTGTAATTAACTAGCGGTTATTGTTCGTTAATATTTTGCAGAGAAAATACCTGCACAATTAGTATCCAACGAAGATGATTTCTTTCCACTTCTTTTTTTTTCTAGTCTCGGGTGCATGAACTTCTAGGAAAAGATTGTAAGCATTTCTTCGAAAAGTAACTATTTCAACGAGGTAGATCTTCAAAGACGATATTTGATGTCCAGCTCGAATTTCTTGTTCGGAGTTATATACTGACTATTGTTAATACGAGGTTAAGCTGAATAGTCAAAAAACCAAAATCCATATTTTTTATTCTACTAATCTTCAATGACGGCTGACCAATATTGAGCGGGGCACACTTTTCTTTGGGTTGGTTATTCCCAAGTTCTCGGAGTGTTTGCTTTCATGTTTCATCCTTTTTCATCACACCATCCTGTCGCATCCTGTCCCAGGATATCTCATTTCCAAAAAGCGGGGAAAGGTAACTCTCTACTCTGGGACATATATAAGGGGGGGTTTTGGGGGTTCAAACCCTCCCCATAGAAAATACAATATGAGTATTCTTCGGGATGTTGCAATAGAAATAGATTCCTCAACAATTGTGAATAATTTAGCTGAAGAGGTTAAATTTACTTTTGTGAGATTGATTTTCTGTTTTAATAAAAGCTTCAATTCTCAATCATCTATCACTTTTTAAAATAGGTGCTCACAAATTAATATACAGGTAATGGGAATACGGCGAAGAACTTAGAAAACTGGCGACTCGGAACACTGTAAAACTGGAGTGGGTCCCAGGTCACAAAGGAATCGCTGGCAATGAAAAAGCTGACGAACTTGCAAGAGCAGGATCGTCAACACTGATGAACGGACCCGAACCATCTGTGGGCATCCCCAGATGCTCCACTAGGTCATGGTTAAAAGGGTAGGTAAAAGAACAATCCATAAAACTCTGGAAGAATACGCCCAGGCAAACACATGGAAAGAAATTCATAAAAGAACCATCAGAAAAAGTAGCAAAAGAACTGCTCTCAATGAGCAGGAACAAACTACGCACCATAACGGGGCTTCTTACGGGACACTTTCCCACAAAGAAGCACCTGAACAAAATAGGGCTGTATAACGGAGACCTCACATGCAGGAGATGCAAAAAGGACACTGGAAGAGCTCTGCACATATTATGTAACTGTGAGACGCTTGACCACAGGAGGCAAAAACTAAATGGAAGACCCCAAATGACTCCAAAAGACTTCTACAACCAACCAGTAAAGAACCTGTATGAGCTTATACAGGGAACGGATTGGCTGAATAGGCTGTAGTCAGAATGTTAGGAGAATCCACAATAAGCCCAAGAGGCTGAGGTGGTGCCGGCGAAGGGACGGCTCCTTTAAAAAAATATATACATGGTTATAACCATTTCAGCAGAAGGAGGCAAAACGAAAAACGATGTTTGAAAATACTTTTAGATGTAGCCAAGTCAAACCTCCAATAAAGCTTTCCACTTCTAAACCTATCAGATGAAAAAAACCAAAATCCCACCCCATTGTAAGAGTCATAGTTACAGATATTTACCTTATAGCTTTCAACTTCACTTTTGTTTATAATGTCAAAATTCTAACATCAAAACCATTAAAAGTATTTAACATCTGTGTGTGTACCGACCTGGTGAACTGTGAATTATTTATTATTATTTTCACTACAAACGGAATTCCTAAATTATTTTCCATATATATATATAATTAAATTCCCTCCTACCTTTCGGTGTAGGGAGATTTCTCAAAATTTCAAGATTCAACAAAAATTTTCCATTCTTTCTTATTTTTTGCTAATTGTTTTGCTTCTGTGATTGTTTTTCCTCAATATTTTGGCTATGTTGTTATCCCAGGATTCTTTGGGTCTACCTCTGTCTCTTTTAACAATCACCTTTGCTTCCCATACATTTTTAACTAGTCCAGTATCCTCCATTCGCTGTAGGTGACCCCACCAGTTCAGTTGTCTTTCTTCTATATAATCTAGCATGGACTTTATTTCTAGTTCCTCTCTTATGTCTACATTCCTTAATCTATCTCGTTTTGTTATTCCTTTCGCAGATCTCAGGTATTTTCCATAACATGAGGTATTAAATTATTAATTAGGAATTGAACAATATTTTTGTCCAACCGAAACATTTGTCTAAAATGCCTCTCTAATCTAGTCAACAAGTGCCTTTTTGGCCAACTTTTCTCAACAGTTTCCGAAAATTATGATCGAGGTGTCATTCGATTCGGGATAGCATCTAGATGATTTTTGAAAAAAATGAAGTTCCGCAAACAAAAATTGCAAAAGTTATTAACAATTAACTAAAAAAAAGGGGGGTTTAGTTTTTCGCAAATATCTCAAAAACTAATAAAGATTTTTCAAATAAAAAAAAAATTTGAAAAGAGAAGGAGATTTCCTAAAAAAAACCCGACTCCCGGAACTGTAGGACCAATGTTTATAATTTTCCCAGAGGGATGAAAATACGGCGAAAACGGGTGTTCTGGCTTCCGTAAGCCACGCCTACTTTGGACACTCTATTAATAAAAATTATTTTAACATATTAAATATGAAATTTAAAAAATGAAAAAATTCAGGGGCTTACTGGATAGATAAATGAACAATAATCCGCCAGAAAAAAAATGTTTATCACAATTTTTCAATTAGTTATTCAATTGTTAACTAATAATTTTTTTCTGCTTGAACATGAACATTGCAAGTGTGATAATTGAAACTATAAATTTGAAATTTTTTTCCTCTCTTGGAGCAATTCTTGAAAGACAATAGATGCCCGTTGGAAAAATTGAAAAATGTTCATTTTTCAGGATTTTATTAATAATTATCGTTGTTGCAAAATTAAAAACTTAAATTAATCATTAAAAAAAAATATTATTAATGATCCGTATTTATGTTATTATGTTTTTTTGACAGTATTAAGTAGAATAGGAAAAAATATAAGGTAAAAATTTATTTGCTTATAACAAATTGTTTATTACATAAACAATGAAAAAATAAATAAAACGAAATTTTTTTTTATATCGAAAAGAAAAATAAATAATGATTTAAAAAAAAATTGTTCCTCAATATTAATTAGAAGTGGGAGAAAATAATTGTTAATTAACAAATGCGTTTTTAAGCAATAAAAAAAATTTTTTAAGGAACAATTTTTCTTTTAAAAATCATTATTTGTATCAAAGATTGAAATTCCATAAAGAAAATTTCAATTATTTAATAAACAACGCATTTGTCTATAACAATTTTTTAAACAATAACATAAAAATTAAAAAAAATTATTTTTATGCAGCTTCTAATAACATAAAAACGGATCACAAGGAAATATTTATTTGTCCGTTCATATTAATGTTAATGATGCTCACTTAAAAACTTAATAATCATTTGAAAATCACAAAGAAACTAGAAACTCTACAACTTTTAAACTAATAATACACGAAAAATGATGATAATAATAATAATATAACGCTCTGTAAGGAATCTGTAAGTAACAGGTAAGGCTAGAATCGCATTTCCTGTAACTCTTACTGAATTCGGCTTATAGATCTTACAGATGTTCTCAGAACTCCACCATTAGTCAATCATATGGATAAAATCAATAAGAAACGTTTTGAAATCTTTAAATAACCTTCAGGTATTTATAGATACATTGATCTTCACATTTGATATTAAATTATGGGCATTACGTTTTTTATGTTTACATAATAAATGACACATTTTCAGTAATTAATAACAACAGATGTTTTGTTCATCTCTGTTAATTAATCCAACGGACCAAAAAAAGCATCAATTGATCAAGATATCAAAACCTACATGCAACCTCCCCCCTCTCTCTCTCTCTAGATATCTAAAAAAGATGTATAGCGATCGAATGAGGAAGAAAAAAAAGAGGCGAAGCCATTTAACGCCCATCATAATAAAACACGAATTCATTCTGAATTCCCAATTTACAACAGAATTAAATTAAAAAAGTAACCGCTTTTTCTCAAGCCGGTAGGGGACCCCGAGCATTGTTGCCAGATACCCAGCTGTTAACCGGTTACGGAAACGCTCATTAAAGAAAGATAAAAGTTTCTAGTTCACTAAATAACAAATTATATGATAATGATTTTAATAAAACGGAGTGGAGTGTAACTAAATAATTAAAAACGCAGTATATTTCATTAGATAATTCTCGTGTTTGACAAGCTATGCCGAATATGTTTTATAATATTTTTGGAAAGTTAATAGTGGAGAACCTTAAACCAAGAAGTATAAAATATTCCAAAAGCTTGCGCAATGAAAATATTCCACTTCTTAGTTCGATCTGTTGAGAATTTTAATTTTTCAAACTAATATTTTTATGCATTGAATTTTTAATTTGAATATTTATATTTGAAAAATTCATCTGTGGATAGCGTAGGATCAATCCGGGCACCCCTCGTAAGAGTCACAATTGTTTAAAATATAATATAATATATAATATTTTAAGTACGAGGAGTAGAAGAAAAGAGAATGTTTGGACTAAAATGAGTCCCTAGCTGGTCAGAGTATTGGAATGAAATTATTGATTTGCTGTGGATTAGATTTGACTTGTTGGGGTAATTGTCCTATAACATATCGATTTTTTTAGACCTATTGCGGTCTTCTGAATCTCGAATCGCCAAGCCTGAACCTTTCATGTAAGTTCCTGCAGGTGGTTTTCTATCACACTGGCATAAGATGTGCTCTTCCTTCTCTAGGTGAGAGAGTGTGACAGCCCAGTAGCTTTACGATAAAGCAATTAGAGCATACTCGACCTACTCTGCAGATATACCGCATGAAAAATATCTTGAAATGTTTAATTTGAGGTCTTTAACATTTCATTAGCTCAGTTTGATCATTTCAACGATTTCTTGTGTGACCAAATCTTTTAGTCGACCAATTATTCAACGGAACGCAATAATCCACTGTTCCACCAAGGAAATTGATGATGCGGAGTCACCATTGTACTTATTAAGTGTTTTTTGGTTTTATCGCGCAAACAGCACACCAATTCAATGTTTTCCATTTTCATTCAAATTGACCAAGCTGTACGCTTTCTATGGCTGCCAAAGAAAAACTAAATGCCACACCTTGCTTAAAACAGGAATATGTAATGGATACTGAATAATAAAACAGGCTATTGAACTATTAATAAAAATAAGAAACAGAAACCCCAATCAATATGTCTATAGGGCTCTCCTACGTACAATAAAATTGCACGAATCAAATTAGGGCAACTCAAAATATAATTGGTCCAGCCAGTTACTCGACAGTATATATTATGTAATTACTGTGGTATACAGAAATAAAATATATTAATGATATAGATGAAAACACTAAAAATATCGTACTCAGCCAATATTTAAAGAAAAATCACGAAGAAGACCTAAACAGAGTATTAATTGCTTAGCACACATCACCCGTCTTCCTACTTCCTACTGCAAAGTTATCCTACAGGAAAAACTTATTTAGACAGTACATTGCCCTTTCACATAAAAATACTGTTAGCCCAACATCGTACATTAAACTCAGAAAGGTTATATATTTATTTAAACAATTTTTTCCATAAAATAGAAACTAATGACACTTGCACTTTATGTAACATGCTAGTACCAGAAAGTCTTGAACATATACTGTTAGTATGTCCGATGAATGAAAATTTACGTGATTATTTTTTTCACTTGTCAAAATCTGACATTTTGGTGGTTTCAACCAATAGCAATACATTATTCTAGCCAATCATTCGGTATTATACTGATAATTCTGCTTCCTCATCGATAAAACCTTGTTTACATCGAAACGTCAAAATTTTACTTTGAATTTGTCATTATGGACAACAAAGTGCTTCGAAGTTTATTGAAAAATGAACACATACCGATTGAGTGCCATCACCCAAGAGAATATTGAACATTCAGGTAATACAAAATTTTAAATTGTTGAAAAAAATAATCTTCCCAAATACAACTCGCTCTTCAAATTTTATCACATAATTTTTTATTTTCATCACTCAAACTTGTTTATTTGAGGCAAAAACATTCAAACAAACCGAATTTAGATAAAATCCCTCGTCCTAACGGACTCGTGATTTTATCAATCGGTTTGTTTTCATATTTTTGCCAAGCAAAACAAGTTTTCGTGGAAAAGAAAAAATTATCGATAAAATTTGAAGCACTCGTGGTATTACCTTTGATAATATGATTCAACGTCAAGGACTGTCGGATGACCTAGACGTTATGTTGTCATCTACTGAGCGTCTCGTGCTTGTTAAATTATTTAACTTCATGAAAAATGCAATGAAATTACGATCATTTATAATTAATGAATAACAGTATAGGCATCCAACCCAGGGAAAACTTGAATATGTGTAGCTTGTACCCATTCATTGTTCATGTTATTTGTATACGTATGAACAATAAAGCCATATTACTATTACTATTACTATTACTATTACTATTACTATTACTATTACTATTACTATTACTATTACTATTACTATTACTATTACTATTACTATTACTATTACTATTACCTTGCTTAAAACTTGACTGTTGTCTAACCAAATCCAACCGATTATGTCATGTCCTTTGATCTTGAAGCTGATTTGGCCATTCAACGGTCAGAAACCTATACTCATCAACAGCAAATTGATGAGGCAGTATCTTGCGCTAATAGATAGAGATTTTCAAAAGGTTCTGCTAAGACAAACTAATAATTTTTAACCACATGATGCAGGATAACTCTCTGATAATAACGATATATTGAACAATACGATTAGAAGAACCTCTAGAAAAACAATGATGCAAGGGTGAAAATTTCGAAAATTCAGTTAAATATGGCAAACGTGTTGAAAAATAATCATTCTTTCCAATGGTACAAAAACTTAACTGTAATACGCACTGCTGTGCTAGAGGGAAGGTGTGTCGTTGTTCCATTTTCATAAATAGGGTACCCTCTTTCGGAGCAACCACGACGTAACCTTCAATTGTGCTTTGAGTCCATAATGAAACAAGAATACATCTTCTGACATCATAGCTTTTTTGTTTTTTTGAAAAATTACTGTTGCTCCATTAATCAATAATTAGGAATACAAAAATTTTAATCGTCATCTCCGAGGAATTGCTTTTTTTTTCACTTGCGTCATTGTTGTTCTAGTGGTGCGACATCACTTTAGAAGCCTAGCACACAGGAATGAGATAATGGAGGATTTTGCGGAATTAGGCACATCTTGGGGTCCTATTTTACTGTAATCTTATGCTACTATTGGTTGTATTACTTTTTACCTCCGGTGCTCTCGCGATTTTAATAGAGTATCTATATTGAAAATCATATATTATGCTTCACTTCGATTTCTTCGTGAAATAATTGTTTGTTCATGTTTAAAAAAAATAAATGTAGCAGCATCATAGTTTTCTTCAATTGGGTGTTGATAATTTGGTTCCCAGAAGGTAGTAGATAAGAATTAGATATTAATTTAACAAGATAATCATGTAATTTGGTTCCCAACCCCAAAAAGTAATCACTTGTTTATTTTATTGTAGTTTATTGCAGAGGAATTACATAGTATGTGCTTGAACTTCCTCAGTTTTGTTTTGAATTTTGCTTCATCAGTAAAATTCAATTCCCTTTTAACCTATGTTCAATTCTTGCCATAAATCCCGAAATAATTTTGATTGGATGAGTAAAACAGTTATTAATTATTGATAACTTTAAATATGTTTTTCAAAAAAACCTGGAAAGTGGTGCAAACAGAATACAAATCATTTGTTCTTACTTTGGGTGAATGTGATGTTGCAAAACATGTATAACCAGAACATTTTCCTGATGGTATTTTGTATGACTTAAGTCGCCAGATCTTTGATGGTTCCTGCAAATGAAAAGATGTAGAGAACCTGCCCAAAAAACCTGCTAAAATCATTCTTGGAATATTACATAAGTATATACCATTTACATGTAGTAAACATGACTTTGCTTGTGACACAAGAAACACGTTTACCGTTTGTGGAAAAATTATGCCAATGTTACCGAAAAATATCGAGGAAACTTTGGATTTCCTGGATCCAAATCTCTAGAGGAGAGCCATTTTTATTGAGTAGGTAATACCAGAAGTGAATAGATAGCGTAGTTTCGTGTCTAATATTCAGGTCTTGGGAAAAGTCACTAAAATTCAATTACATGGTACATTTAATTATTGTTTTCCTTTTTTTAAGTTATTTTTTTATGTTCTGTTTTTCAATCAACCAAATTATTTCAAAACTATTATCTAATTATTATTTATGTAAATCCCTTCTGAATATGGGAACGAAATTACTTGTACCTCTACAGTCGTATGAAATGATCAGTTTTTTGAAAACAAGTACAGTTATAGATACACGTAGCTATAGCTTTTACAGGGGGGAGTTTGGGTAACTTTATCTGATAAGTTTAGAAGGGGAAAGCATTATTGAGGGTGAAGGCAGTATGCTAATAAAAATTCATTGTACCTTCATTGTATTTTCCATGGGTGGGGGCTTTATCCCCCCAAACCCCTCCTTAAAGACGCCCCTGAATAGATAGGTGACAAGTAAATACGTTCTAAATTTATCCAATTCAAATGACATCCTTTTAATAATTAATTTTTGTACCCCAAAGGACCTCACACCTTTTTTGTTGATTAATATAATTATTCCTTTCCATATTTTCCTTGTTATCTCACATCTATATTTTATCAATTTTGTAATTTTCAAGGATTTTTACTTGCACATATTTATTAAGTTAATTATTAGTATTGCTCCGATAAAATCATTCCTCATGACCAGAATAACTCCTCATTGTCATATCTCTATTATAAATTTATAAAATTGAAAATAATAAATGTATCATTTTTTGTCCTCGAGCTTGTTAGTGAAATTGTTTTAAAAAGCCCGCGGTTAGTAATGTCACATCAACACCCCGAAACCAAACCAAACAAAAAATTATAATAATTGGTATATTTAAGATTTCAGCATACCAGATAATATTTTTTTAATTGATTCGATATCGGCAACAGCGTATTCGAGTTGTATAAGTTTATTGCCAGGGCCGTAATCGGACGTTGCCCTCGATGTGACGTTCTTTAATGAGTATCGTCTGCTGAAAGCTACTTCTGTCGAAATAAAACACGTTTCAGATTCAGATCAGATATAATTGCATTTTATAGTGGTCAGTAGTCTGTATCAACGCGAGATTGCTTTTCAAACTTCGAGTTGACCATGTTATTTTGACTCTCGTTCGATTTGAATAACATAGTGCGACTCGGTATGAAATTTCAGTAAGGAAATGCCAAAAAAGGTCATACAAATATGTCGAAATAATGCTTGAAAATGTAATTTATTAGTAAAGAAGGTGGGCTACAAGATCTGAATGATGATATTGAGGAAAACATTTAACAATTTTTATCGATCCCGCAAATGTCAGAATAAGAATTTAAAACAAATATTTGTTGACAAACAAAGTTAAAATGTTAAGGTTTGTATTGAAGGATTATAAAATGTACTGACCAACAAATTTCACTGCAGAAACGCTAAATCTCAATGATCACGAGCGTTATCAACGTCCTACTTAATAATTGCGAATTAATATAATTTAATCAAAGTGTAAATTAACCCACCTTACCGGGAAAGCAATCATATGAACACAAAAAGAGGGCAGAAAATTGTTGATGACACGATTTTGTAGTTTTTCACCATTTGTCACTTGAGTACTTTGATGTTTCACGTAAATATCCATTAAACTTCACTGTTAATCAAATATTTTTTGTTGTATATATATTTTATCAATATTTGGGTATACCATAATGGTGTAGGGTGAAACGTTTCATTGCATTATGTTATCGTTGTTGTGTGGTAATATCTTCATGAACCAACTTGGCCCATTCTTTCTTATTTCTAGCTAATATTTTTGCCTCATTCCATGTCACTTTTCTTGAAGAATTTTTTCAACTCTTCTGTCCCATGCTTCTCTCGATCTCCTATTCATATTTCTTGTCTCCCTCACTTGCTTAACTTGTGTGTAATTTGACATTCTTTGTAGGTGTCCCCATCATCCCAATTGTCTTCAATAAATATATTCCAGTGTCGATTTTATTTCTAGATCCTTTCTTATTTTTGTATTTCTCACTTCATCTATTCTTTTGACTCCTTATGTTCTCCTATATTTTGTTCTCTTTTATTTTATTTTAACAATTGAATACACGATAACAATAATTAATATCACTGAAAAAAGGAATCAATCCTCCTCATTTGTAACAGATATGAGCTCTCCGGTGTGGATGGATTCGGTCCCGGCAGGTCATAGATTAAAATGTGTAAATTTTAATCCCTTTATCTATAGGCGTATTGGGTCCCAATGGTACTTAACTACCTGAAGATATTCTTCGGGGAAATGTACCTCTTTTCGGAAATCCAATCCTCCCTCTTTTTATTGTATCTGAATGTTTAAATTAAATACTATTTCATTCATTGTTTATATTTCATCGAGTGCATTTCATATTTCAGATCAATTTGTCTGTTGTTTTAAACATTTTAAAAATGAATATAAATATTATTTTAAGTGAAAAAGGAAAACAAATGTTAGTGATAAATAACTTTAAATATAGTTTTCAAAAGTGCTTAAAAAGTGGAGAAAGGCGTTGGATATGTACAAATAAAAAGTGTAAATCATATATACTTAGTTTGGGTGAATCGAAAGATATAACTTTGACAAAACATATTGAAGAGCATTGTCATAGCGCAAATATAGAAAAATTGAATCGCCAAATTGTAAGCTCTTCTTGCAAACGCAAGGCAGTTGAAGACTTGTCCGAAAAGCCTGCAAAAATTGTTCGTCGTGTACTTCAAGAGAATCTGCCATCAACCATTACAACAAATGACGTAGCAAATATTAGAAGGTATATGTACTGCTCCCGTAGGAAAATGCAGCCGGCATTGCCAAAAAACATCGATGAAACTTTCGATATTTTAAAAAACAAAAACATTGGAACAAATACTGGTGAACCATTTATCTTATTCAGTAATAAAATAGACCAGATCGTTGTATTTTCATGCAAGTCAAATATTGAATTTTTGGGAAAAGTTAATCGAATTTATTTAGACGGCACATTTAATTATTGTCCACAATTTTTTTGCCAATTCTTTACTATACATGGATATTTTAATGGACACTACATTCCCTTAGTGTTTTCATTGTTGCCTAATAAATGTAGTTCAACTTATCAAAAATTATTTAATATTCTCGAAGATATCGCTTTAAAACACTCTACTAGCTTACATATCACTGAGGCAGTTATAGATTTTGAAATAGGTATTCATACTGCTATTCAAAAAGTTTGGCCAAAAGCCCATGTTATTGGCTGTCGATTTCACCTTGCACAGTCATGGTATAAAAAAATACAAAAATGTGGTTTAATATCAATGTACAGCGAGGAATCTTCTGAAGTTGGTAGATGGCTAAGGATGACCTTTGCTTTAACGTATTTACCTCCTAGGGAAGTGAGTGATTGTTTTATTTTTGATTTGCTTTCAATAGCACCAGACCAGGAAAACATAAAAAAATATTGCGATTATTTAATTGAAAATTATATATCTGAAGAATCTTTATTTCCTCCATCCCTTTGGGCAAAAAATTCAGCGGATCTTACTCGCACTACGAATGCCTGTGAATCCTTTCATAGCCATTTTAATAATTCTTTTTATAAAGCCCACCCGAATATATTTGTTTTTATTGAAAAACTAAAAGAATTTCAAATGGAGACCTATGTTAAAATGCAAAGTACACATATTATGTATAAAACGCGAAATAATAAAATAAAAAATCGCGAAAATTTCATAGCAAAAAAAATTGACGAATATGAAAAAGGAAAAATAAGTCGATTTTTTTTCATTAAATGTATCTCATTTTATTGTTCTATTAATAATTAATTGTATATGTATATATATAATATATCTTATGTATATGTGTTTCTATTTTATTTTTACCTTTTTTTTAAATCCTAAAATGTATACCTTTACAATAATATTTCAATGTAATAAATATATCAAATTTTTAAATTAGTTTTACTACCTGTTTTTCATTTGGTTTAACAACAGGTGGCTGGGACCGAATCCATACATTATTATTCAGGTAGGACTAAAGTTCGGGACCCAATAAGCACGCTATTTTTGAACTACCTGCTACTTGGGACCCAATAAGCATATGCCCGAGCTCTCTCACAGATCGAAAATGGACCGCAAAGCAAGGGTCAACTAGGCCAGACTTAACGTAACCCAGTACCACCAAAACACAAAGCATAAGCCTTGCTAAATATGTACTGGGAGGAGATCAAGATTCCTCTCATGACACTGCATGCTAAACTAACATATGAGTATAATAGGATAGCAGTGAAATTTATTAATCACTCGAAAACATATAAAAGCAGATTCAAGTGAAAATTTTCTAATAGAAACTATTGGAAATATTCGTTTTCTAGCAACTCAATCTAATTCTTCTTGGGTTGGTTGGTTGATTGGACTGGTATTGCAAATATCACTATTTGCTCGACAAACTGTTGCATTTATATTTTGACCAATTCAAATTGATAATATAAGCTTAAGAACTGGCTTCCTGAGATTCAAATCTATCTTCATTCTTCAGACACCTTTAATTCTCAAGATCTTTCTATTTATTTTAACCCTGTATATATTCCATCTACCGTTTATTAACTTTTGTTTTTGGTACTGCCGCTTTCTGTTTATACCAGAAAACTAACTAATAAATTAGTTCGAAGAAGGTTGTTCGTTATTACTTCCTTTCTATAATTTCAAAATTATTACGGCTTCTACCACCCACGGAGAATCACAATATTATAACAAAGCCTGTTTTAAATCATTTGCATAAAGCTAAATATAGTTTTCATGTTTTTGTTTTACGTCCAATATTTATGACTGGGAATAAAAAAAATTATGTTACAGGGTGAGTGGTACAGGTTGTAGTTCATCTGTTTCGTAGTCGAGGCGTAAGAAAGATTTGTAATTTTTAAGGGATACAGTAGCTACAACCCGTAAATCCTTAAGCTTAAGCCACAGATTGAATGATAACCAGAAGTCTAGCTTGTGTCCAGCAATCTTATTTTGTTCAGTAACGACGCTGTTTACTTTTTATCTGGGTATTTTAATATGCCTGTCGTTGAATACTTTAATATTTAGAAAAATCTGCCGAAGAAAAAATTTGGAAATACTGATACAAACAATGGAGTATATTTCCGAGTGAATAATGAGCATCATCATGAGATTAAAATGGACGTATCAATCAAAGTTGAGCCGTAAAAAATATCGCAGAAAAGCCAGCTAAATTGATCTGAAAGGAATTGGAAACTAAAAGTGAAATTTTGCAAAATATTACTGTGGAGAATACTGAATTTATTCTCACTTGAATAAGTTATAGATTAGGCCAGACTATCCTTGTGGACATGTCGCAGGATCTGTGAAAAATCTTTGGGTTCGGGTCCCAAACAAATCTATTGGATATACAGAGTTAGTATAAAGTATAGAACCCCCTGACCAATAATTACACATGGAGCTATTGCTTGGCGGTCAAAAGCTTCACAACGGCATAAGCAAAGCTCTCTGCTATGCAGAGACAGGCTTGTACTGGAGCCATCAGTACCACACCGTCAGCAGCTTTCTGGAAATGGAGGCTAGCTGGACAGCACATATAATTGTGCATATCTCTAAATGTACAAAACAGGCTTATGCAGAGTAAAGAAGAAGGCTGGTAACTGGAAGTCACAGTATTTTAGTTTTCTGGGAATGACCTCTCACATAATATCTCCAACCCTTTTTTTCCATTTACTGTCTTTACATTTGACCTAATCCCTGTAATTATATATCAGGTCGGGTTTGCTGAAGGCTTACAATTTCCACATGACTTTTTTTAATTCTATTTTCTGATGTTAGTTGTTAGTATTAGTCCCTAATCTACTAATGCAGTTTGTTATTTTCTCTAGGATTTCTCCTTTACATGCTTTTTATTTTGTAATTTTTCGTTAGTATTGTTAGTTTTAGCTTTAGCCTTAGGCCCTTACTCCAGAACTTTTCCAGAGAAGCTCCCATACACGGTAAATTCCTACTTCTCATTCACGGTCTCTTCTCGGTCTACTATTGTAGGCTTCCTGTTGGTTTTAGGAAATACCTCCAACAGTAAACATCTTAATGTTGTAGGTGTATATGGGCACAGACTTAGGACAGAAATTTCAACAACTCTAGAATCCTATGAAACGCCATCGCTTCATGTATGGAGAGATTGGACCAAACCAATTAAACACATAGAGCAATAGAATTTTTCTTGGATATAATTTGTGCCTGTCCAGCTACGGCTCTAATAAGGTATCTGATGTTTGGCACTCTCCCTCTCTCTCGCATTCGGACCTGAAATCGATTGTGACTGCGATGAAGTGTTTTTATTTGAAATCAAATATATTAAAATTGTTCATACTTCTTCCGATTTTCTAGGAACTCTATCTATTTTGCAACATTCTAATTATCTACAAATCTTCAACCGAATTTAATGAAATACTTTTGTTAATCCTGGGCAAATTTACATTGGTAATTTATCAACAATTACACTAAACATTGCTTAAACACAACGACGTTTGCAGAAGTAAATATGCTCTCTGTATTCTGTACACTCAATAAAAGACGACAAAGAAACGTTTCGGCCTCACAAGATCGAGTTCGGTTCTGCAGACCGAAGCATTTCAGGTTTCTGGAGAGTAGTGGTTCTTCACTTCAGTCATCATCAGACCCTCGTTGGTGCCGGTACCTGAATAGTAGTACCACAGCCGGTGTGTACCACTTCAAGGTCACCCGTAAACTAAGAAATAGTACCATCCATCGTGGTATCGATGTGTTAACTTTAGAAATTGTGATATTGAAGTTATTTGTGTGAATAAAAAAAAAGCTTTGTGATTTTATGTACTTACTAAATGTGTGTGATGGTGTAAGGTGGAGCCTGGAGTTAGTTTTGTTTTTTTTTATTTTTGGATTGAACCAAGTGCAGATGGTTGCCGTCAAGTTCGAGGTTAGATCGGATACAACAGGGGCCATAGATTATTGATGAAAGGTAAATGCAATGATGTATTCAATTTTTGGAGGCTAGATTTAATGAATAGCCTTCGAACGGTACTTGAATTTGAAGTGTGTTTGCGATGAATCTTTGCTGTGTTAAAAATTTCTGTGAATATTTGAGCTTGTGTAGTAACGACTCTATTTTTGAAATTGCGATAGAATACTTATAATTTTATACATTAATTTCGTGCAGGATACAATATACCAATATATCGTAAAAAATAAGAACGGAAATTTAAAGAATATTTTTGCAAAAAGATTAGAAGAGGCTGTTGAGAAATCCTAATCATTATTGAAATATTTAAATAAATGAATTTAGCATGGGAGAATAATCAATATATATTTGGTCATCAAATAAATTACCTACCTGAAAACTTCTCTCCATTGAATTTTGGAATTAATTTTCTACTTGTAAAATTTTAAACTTAAAGTCGCGACAATGTTTTTTTTGAATATCTAAACGAGAGGTAGGCCACTGAGGAAAATAGTGTACAAATTAGAGAAAATACATTGAAAGTACAGAGAATACTCTAAAAATATACTAGTATCATTAGAAAAAACATGGAAAATACAGAAAATTTCTCTCAGAACATTTCTTAATCGCATATTTTCTTATGAAAAAAGAAATAGGTTTTCTTAAACAAAATACTTGGACAATACCTGAAAAATACAGAAAATAGTGTACAAATAGCGTACCTAAATAATTTGAGGAGCTAGATTCTAATTTTTTGTTATCATTTGTGTTATGGTTAATAAATTTTCTTAATTTATATACCTACTACTCATTTATTTTTCCAAAATGACACAATTTTAAACACACAATTTGAATTCGGTTTGATTATATTGCAAATTTGAACAAATTAGGTTCATCGAATTAAAATTTACTGTATATTTAAATTTATTGTTATGGCAATATTTTAAAAATTGGTACCAAAAATCAACTAATATAAACAAGCTAATAGGTACGTAAATCTCAAAACGTTCGGTGTGATTTAGTTTTAACATATTTTTTTCTATCTAACTGAACTAAAATTGTAAAATGTAAACAAACTTAACCAGAAGTGTTGCTTCTTGCTGTTTATTACATAATTATTGGTGCAGCTAGATGGGAAAAATTTTTTGTCGAGAGGAGTTCTGTGGAACGAATGAAGCGATTTCCGAAAATAGTGTTTCCCAACGAGTTTCACACTATTTTTTCCCAATTTGAAATATGTAATGATATTTTTCAATCAAATTAAGAGAAATGAAAAAAAAATGATATAATAATTTCTAGATCATCAAGTAAGTTTGACGTTTGTTATTTTTTTGTACTTTGAAAGCAAGTATTGTTCAGTTTCAATATTATCCTTGTATAGAAGATCTTATATAAACTACTCAATTTCAAGTGAAAAAATGATTTAGAAAATACCCAAATTAACTATTTTGTCAGCTGAGGTCAATATCACCGATTATTCAAATTGTGTTATTAATATTTATAAATGGGTTTTTTTCCAAACATATTATGTATTAAATTTAAGCAAAATTAAATCTTATAATACGTGAAATAACATTATAACATAAAGAAGTAGATACGAATTTTATAACTATTTTTTTCAACTAAAAATTTTTAGACTCTCTTTTCGTAATTGTTGAGACATTTGATAACGTCATCGATCGCGTTTGTTGCTATACATTCGAAGCAAGTATCTTTTATCTAGTGAAATTAAAATTATTATTATACTCCAGTATCTTTTTTTAATTTCTTGGGAAATTAAACCACAATATTTTTAAATTCTTTATTTCAAAAAAGAATGAATAATATACCACAAGGAACATACAGAAGATACTCCAGTATCTATTTCAAAGAATACTCAAATTACCTACCAATAGGACCTTACAAAGTGAACAAATATTCCTACCTGCAAGTCGATTACCCTCCCTATCTTTTGCATGTGAAATAAAACCATTATAAAACCCATTGAAGTGGCATTGAAATCACTCATCCCATAAACAGTTTTTGACCGCCCGAGAAGAATTGACAGATATTGGAGTTCTCCGAATTATGTAATGAGTATGCCTAGTACTAGTTTCATTAAATAGACTAAATATATTTGAATAAAATATCATTATTCAAATGAAATTAAGTTCCAAGAATTCCATAATTTATTTATATTGACCAAATACCAGGAATTATAAAATATTATTTTAAAATATAGTCAGCGAAAAAAGTATTTCAATATAAAAATATAAGGAGATACTTTTGGGGAATTACTATGAATGGCTCTACTGTCACTTCAATCAAGGTTATTTAGTTACCCACTTTCTTATTCCACTTTAAGAATATGCTCAATGCATACCTTCCATTTCTCAGCATCCACTGTACTTAGTACCTCTTGAAAAAGTTATTCTAATTCTTTAATTCTTAACTTCACATTTCTTTACTTGAGTCATGATTGACATGGGATTAAGTTCACAACCAAAAGGTAGTAATCGGTGAAAAGTTATCCCTCACGCGTTCTTACCAACTACTCACCTCACTAGAACAGGAAAGCTGGAGATAAGCAACAATAGAATTATTTTGGATAAAGGATAATCTTGTACAATATTATTCTCTTTTAAATACAGATACAAATGTTCACTTAACTTTAAGTATATTGTTTGCCCCGATAATCCAAGAACAGAGCGTCCCAACCCAAAACTGCCTCACATCAATGAAAAAAAAATACATGAAATGATTGCCTAAGTACATAGTATAAAACAACTTCACAAACGGGGTTTCTACTTCTTACTCCTGTAACATTTACATGCACTTGTCTTTTCCCCCCAATCATAAACACGTAATTTTAAACTACAAAACTGTATGACATCACCTGTCAGCAGTTTCTTCGAGTTCACCAGCGGTAAAACTTGACAGCTGTTACTCATGAAATAGTCTGATCAAATACCATTCGGCCATCTAATTTTTCCTGTGAAAAAAATCGAAAAAGTACAATGTTAAGTAATATCCTTTTAACAAAGTGCATTTGTGCAGGAGCAAATTTCCTCGTCTTCGGCTCGGATATTTGTGGCCATCAGCACTAGTGCTTCTTGTTAAAATTTCACTTAGCAGCGTGTTTTTTCTATATTTTTTGGAAAAATTAGCTGTCTTTATGATATTACTTACGAAAATCCCAAAGTAAAAACATCACCCATCTAACGTATTAACTAATTTTATAGGCATTTATTTTATTAAAACATTTGCTTCAGTATAAACGTTTCCGATAATTTAACAATAATATTAATTTAACTAAATGCAGAGCAGCCTGGAAAGGCCAAAGTTAAATCTAGCAATACCAACAAAAACGAAACCAAAAAATGAAGAACAATCTTCAAAAAACTGCATATATCAGATATCCTGAGAATGTGAAAAATTTTATTCAGGTGAAACATCTAGACCGTTGAAAATTCCAGTAAATTAACAAAAAAAGTACCTATATTAAGTAAAGGGAGTTCTTCAAGTCAGGCTTGGGAACAGAGGCATCAAATTCAATGGGATTGGGCGGACATAATATTAAAAGAGCACAATATATAATAAAAGACGGAAAATCAAAGAAATGCGGACAAATGTAAAGCTATAGTATTTCGGCAGAATGTAGTAAAATTTGGATACCAATGTGAGGAAGAGAAATTTCCAATAATCAATCGTACGTTCCTATCATAAGATTGTATCCAGGTTTTCTCATGATTTATCATTGGAATAGTTCGAAAAAATTGATTTATACATATTTTTATATAAATCATCTTTGAAATATCTTTGAAATTTCGTCTTTATTGCTATTAAAAAATCCCACTCGTAGACTTCGTCCACTCGTGAGATTTCTATAGCAACAAAGATTCGTACATCTAGTTAAAATTATCAAAAAATTACCACCACTTGTGTAATTACTGTTGATTATATACCTCCATCCGTTTATAACCAATCAAATGCCATTTTGCGACCAATCAGAAACAAATTATACTGGATTTTTTTTGACATAAGTGAATATATTATACGAACAAACCTAATTACTGATTATTTAATTGTCGAATTTTTTTATAGTGTCAGCTAGGAATCAAAAATTTCAAAAACTCATTCTTGATTGCGGTTGCTGGAGCGCTAACAAAACGTTGAAATAAAAATTCCCCAATAAATTAACGGAAAACAAATGTTTTTTATTGTAATCTATATTTCCTCTTCTATTTATATTTGGTATATTATCTGGATTCTCTTCTATTGACTTTATAACTAACTTCATCTGAAGCCGGGGTTCCTTTTCTGAAATAAAACTAGTGCACTTTTCTTCTGAGAATATTCAAAAACAAAAAATAATATTTGTTCATCTTTAATCATTCCCACGAATCAACCCCAATAAATGAGAATGTGCCAGTTTCATTATACCAACTTCTTGAAAAATGAAGTAATTTATATTTTATGTATCAAGGGCATTCATATCCAAATTTCGCATTCTCCAACCCACCTTGAACAATTCAAAATGTTAGTAAATATATTCCGTAAACAATTAAATCAAATAAATTACGTTGATTTATTCATTTTTCTGTCACGTCTTCTGATGAAGTATAGCTGAGTGCCCGAGGAGTTGTTCCTGTCTTTGGATCCAAATAAAATTTATTAGCAAAAAAATATAATAATTATATAGCAGTTTATTTTTTTTTGAAATTGGTAGTATCATGAAAGGAAATTTATGTTTGTATAATGAATTTGCGAAACGTTTCTAAGATACAATAAATATCAAAATAAACCTCAACTTAGTTACATGTATAAACACTTATGTGTTTCCTAACAGTTACACAATTCTACAAACAATGACTTCAACGACACGATATCCTAATCTAATGCAAGCAATAGCAAAAGTGGACATTCAAAAGGAGGTCCATTGCATTTACTTATTTAGGACGTTCATAAACAAAATCTGTTGAGTGAATTTTTCAACTATATTGAGGTGTGTGAAGGGAAGTCTATAATAAATACACCTACACAAAAAATATAATTGAATTTGGACTCAATTTCCAATTGATTGATTGCGAGTCGCTGCCTTACTTAGGTCTGTTGAAATAGTGTACCCTATATTAAAAATTATAGACAGTACAAATTTTAAAGAGCTGTTCATAAGCCGAAAGCAAATATATCTATCAAATATTTAAAAATTCGAAGAAGAGAATTGCGTTTTTTCTTAACGCTTCTTAATTCTAAACATAATAGAAGTTTTACATTGTCATTTGTTCAAATTTCTGTTCTTTTTTTATACTTTTTGGGAATCAAACCACAATATTATGCCTTTATATTTTTATTACGACGTTTCGGTAGCGTTCCAGCTACCGTTGTCAAGATGAATTAGGCTTTAAACAATTTTTGTCAATTTTGTCAAATTTTTTCATTGTGTCGGATAGGGTCCAAAAATTGTTTAAAAACGAATTCATCTCGACAACGGTAGCTGGAACGCTATCGAAACGTAATAAAAATATAAAAGCATAATATTGTGGTTTGATTTCTAAAAAATAAGAATAAGTAATGCCACAAGGAATATACAGAAGATACAAATTTCTGTTGCTTCTACAGCCCTTTGAAAAAACGAAATTACGACGTTGGATGAATTTGGACGAGATAGAACGCGTGGGGTGCTGCTTTAAAATCCAAAATTCTTTAACCATTTTCCTTCACAGAAAGAAAAATTTTGGCACGCTTTCTTCTAGCCACAGTAGGAACAAGATAATAACGGTATATTTCCAGCTCCACCGTATTATTGTTTGGTAGTCAGATAGTCTGTACAGAGAATAGAATAGTCTGCACCTTCTCCTGAGCTTACTACTGTACGTGACTTTTTTCATTTAGGGTTACATTAATGATCTTTGCTACATTCCTATTTCACAAAATAAGGAACAACTTGAAAATGACGAGTAATTTTTGAATAATTTAATTTAAAAAATCAATATGGTTGGAACTACAACACGTCTTTTTCATTTGTTATGTTAGAATTATGATACAAATTATAATAAACTAACATTATTATATAGATAGGATAATCAATTTTCCCAAAATTATGACGTTCTCCACCTTGATACGGGATATTTTGGCATAATGCGAAAATAAAATATGGAAAATAATCTCAATTGAAGGAACGCCTTGAAAATTTGGAAAACATACGTTTTTGTTATAAATATAATTAGTAGTTGAGTTAGAGGTGATACCATGTGATCCTGAAATTTTACAATCAAAAATTTTATTTGATATTTGAATCTTAGATCTCTTTGTAGAACGAATATTGTTTGCATCTTTTGCGCGAACTACTTTAGTGGTAGTAGCATTCCGCACACTAGATACAAAAATAAACATTTTTTGTGCTACTCTTTATCCTGATATAATTAGATCTTCCACTCGAATTTGAGTAAATTTTACAACAAAAGTAAACAATTTTTATTTAAAAAGAATGTTGTGACAAATTCACTCAATATTTGTTTATTTCACCCAGAAGATAATGCAACAAAACGTTGTGTGATTGGGCGGCCTCAAATTGGACGCTAACTACCTGTAGCAGAAGAGACACCCTCAAATTGGTTTGGGCCTGGGTTTTCTTGTCTTTTTTTAGTTTTCTATTTCGTATTTTCTGATATTTTTATACATAGTTACACTTCGATCAACCGGGTTTGTGCCTGGGTTTTCTTGTTTTATTTTTAGTTTTCTATTTATTTTCTGATATTTACATACATAGTTACACTTTGATCTGTGTCAGTTGCCTGTGTCATTTTGGTTCAACAACAAAATAGTACAGGTAGAAGGATTAGTAGAGGTACCGCGTCGAATTTAAGGGTCTACAAGCAGGTACATAAAGTGAGAAAAAGATAAAGTGAAATTTTAGCGTCGAATTTATGCACGCCCGTGTTATTGTGTTACAGTCTTATGCATAGAATAATCAAAAACACTCAAATTTTTAAATACAAATTTTTAAAACAAATAATTATACTATAGGCAGATGATATTTTCAAACTGCTACCATATATCGACCATAAACATTGCTATCAATCATTTTCAAATTGACTATAGTTAACGATGGGTTATTCCACTTGACTGACTTAGGCGTTCATCAGATATTTTTGGAGTAACTAGAAGCATGAATAAGCGCTACTGTTCAATTAATCTCCCATGAAGTTATTTAAAACTTCTCAAAGCACTAAAGATAACAAACTCGTTAATGTGATTTCAAGCATGTGCTAGACATTTTGCAATCGGTATTTTGAAATATTCAAAGTAGCTACTTTGCTTTTTCTTTACATTGTTCTTTATTTTATAATTGTATGCAGAGCCGTATTAACTAAGGTATTAACCCTTTCGGGGCTCCTAGGCAATGCAATTCTCGGGGTCCCTTCTATTTACCCTTTTCCTACTGTTTAAAATATATTGTATGATAAAGTTTAAATAACAAATCTTCTAGCTTTTTCAATATTCCTACAAAATCGTTTGAAACATCTTGGAAGTTGACCTTTTCTAACATATCAATGTTATCTGTCCCCGCATCCTTTCATTATAAGACAAAATTATTGAAATGCACTATCTCTAAATAGTGTGTCACACAATTTTGTGCAAGCCTCTTTCATTTCATCATTGTCAAGAAATTTGTTAGAAACCAAAACAGATAAGTCATTTCTTGATACGCTTCTAGTAGCCAAAACAATTCTGCCTGCAGTATGTATAGTATAGGCATATATGTTTCTATTTTCAACTTCTCACTTCACCTGAGCACAACTTCTGCAGATTCGTCTTCGTAATTCCATTACCTTTTTTGCACACGCTGATTTTTATCACTATAATAGGTATAAAGTTTCCTCATTTGCCTTCATCCCATAGTCGTTAAATAATTCTCGCTGTGAAAGCAAAAAATATAAAAGCAATTTTTAAAGATAAACTGACTCTATTGATTGATATAGGTTAAAGTTAAAATATTCAACTGCAACTCAAAGTACGGGTAACTGTGCATTTACGATGTTGATGCCTATTCGCGAAGTATTTTTTTTTTCGGAATCCCTTAATAGACATCTAGCTCAGTAAATCGCTTGCCATGCTTGAGTCGTTTTTTTGGTGTGCATCTATTAGAACTGCGTGAGTCTCTAGTCGGTACGGGATCCCTAGGCAGAGCTGAGATTCAGGAATAACTAGATACAATTTGGTCAATTGGGAGCAATGGCAAGAAACCTGCAACAAGAGAACAACGGTTTATAAGCGCAAGTATATAATTATAATGTTTTATTTTCGAGCAGCGACAATCACGAACAACGCATAGCGATCAACAAAGTTTATAAATTCAGCTTAAACCTTGTCTTCGTGAAAAATTATAATTTCTTCGTTGTCTATTACAATATCTATTCCCCACACCAATGGTTCTATTTTAAAATATATCTTCGATATTTCTTTGTAATGCTGAATTTTTGAAACAGCTACCTAATGAAAACTAGTTTTTTTATAAAAAATAAATTGGTTTTGCTCAAACGGCCATTAAACATGTGAGATAAGGACTATAAATATCAGCTGGTAATAATGGTTCTATTTGTTTCAAGAACAATACGTAATAATTGGAAAAAGCCTTATTTTACGATTATTTGTTCAGCAGCAATTAAAAGTGTTTTGAAAAACCAGTCTTACGTGTGCGTTTTTAGTATTATTGTACTCAAGTTAGATATCGCGCAACATCTGGACCAGAGATCGTTTTATCGAAAGATCTTGTAAGGCGGATGGTGAAACAGTTCAGGTTGTTTCTTTTCAAGGAGGATTGAAAATTAAGAAATTGGTTTTATTTCACTCGCCCATTATACGGGGTAATTCATAGTCATCGCAGAATACTAATTATTCTAACGCTCTATAAGTTTCAAAAAATATTGCTTGCTGTTAGATTCTTCGAATTTTGGTTTGTAGTTGAAGGTAAAGATGTCGCTATTGTCACAACTTTCACACTTCCGTTACTTGATTGTGATTTTGGTGTCTTCTTCAGTCCGTTATTTGAGCTCTTAGAGCTCGCGGGCGGAGAACATATACCTTGTACTGATGAGGCGCAAATACGCCGAGACCGGTCTACAAGTTATGTTGTCCCTTCTAATTTCATACCAGAATGGTTGGTGTTGAATATCTTGTATATATACCAACCCTGTTTGACTTTAAAGTGTAATTCAATATCCGTCGGGGACTATAGCCCGGGAAGTAGTTGTTGCTTCTTAGATGAACGGTCAATGTCTTTGAAAAATATTCTTCAAAACTTATCAAGCGCTAGAATAATTATTATTCTGCTATATCTATTTTGGTAATGCGCTTCATTAAATACGACAATATTACAGGTAACTGTAATAATACTTTATATTTATAGTCTATTAAATAAATACATTTTGGCACTAAATAAACTGCGATTTGGAGGTATTAAAATAAATAAAGACTTATTCTAAATTAATCCTGTTGGCTGCATATATTTTTTCATCTCATCTTATTTAATTGAAGCTGTTTGAATTAATCCGGACATATAGATAGAATAGAATCAAATAAGGCAAATAAAGCAAATGGTAAAATTTTATTAAAACCGGAGTAAAGCAAAAATGGAAACGCATGCATGGTAGTAATAAAGCGGAAGTTTTAGATAGCAAAACATTCAACCATTATATTTTTAATTGTGAAGTTGGTCAATGACTATTGAATTATGTCTGTAGCGAAACAAAGTTGGTCAAATACTTTGGCGAGAAAAACAGCTTATCCGTAAAGAATTGAACAAAAGTGGGTTTATTCATGTGGGTTAATGATTATTTGAATATAGTAGTCATTTTACTTAGTGAAAAACTTGAGACATTGCATAGATGGGACCTAATTACCTTAATAAAAAAAGTTCTATTGGAAAACTTGGAGATGAAGTTGGCTTTTTTTTGCAATGACAGCAATAATTCTTATTTCAAAATAATTTGTACTCTTCCACATTTTCTTTCTCTCAACAAATTCGTCAAATTATAAAGAACAGCAAACTGTTTTACTGATGTCTCATTGGCCATGGGGTCTACACTCAAATGAATATTTGCGACAAAGAGCTCTATGAATATGAAAAGTTTGAATAACATAAAGCATTGTATTATATGCTAGACTCCGTTTCACATAATAGGCCAATCAATAGGTAAATATTTTTGACAAAAATCCTAGTAGAAAACGGATGATGCCATCGTAAAGAAGACATCACGCAATATCATTTTGATATGTTTTGGACACGCAAATGTTTGTCAGTAATTTGTTATAAACATTTAAAACCAAAAAAAGGAGGTTTTTTTCGTTTTAAATGTTTATAACAAATTACTGACAAACATTTGCGTGTCCAAAACATATCAAAATGATACTGCGTGATGTCTTCTTTACGATGGCATCATCCGTTTTCTACTAGGATTTTTGTCAAAAATCACTATACTCGCATGCTCTATTGCTTGGCCTATAAGAAGAACCCACTAGAGTCTAGAAGTTGCAATCGTATGCGCGAAGAAGCTGCACATAACAATATCTGAACATCAATATCGGTCAAAGCATTAGGCCGTGCAATATTTATTTCAAGCTTCTGGAAGAAGACGTTTTTTAACGAATCTTCCACTCACAATTGGAATTGGAAACAAGATTCGCTCTTAAAGCGTAGGTCCGAATCCCTCTGACTGCGCCAATTAAGGGTTGGGTCAATAAATAAATACTTTTTGAAAAGACTTCGTTAGGAACAATATTTAGACTGTTTCACATATTATATGAACTGAACTGATATTGTATTTCAGCTTCGTATTTATAGAAATCATCTGGCGAGTTTTGGCTAGTTTAAAGCGAGTATTGAATGTTGTCTTATGATAACAGACGTGTAAGGCGCCAGAGAAAAGAAATTTTCAAACGTTCCGACGCAAGTGAATTCACTTGTCGGTAGTTAGTGTACGGTGGTATTAATTCAAGGTAGGTATATTCAATAATTGAGAGTTGATTATTTCAACTAGCGTGTGGAATGTAAACATAAATTCAAATATTACACGTGAACATGTGAAGAGAGAATCTCTATTAATTGTTGTTTTTACTGTTAAAATACGATTAAATATTTTTTGATGAAGGGGTGAATCAGGCGTGTAGGAGTACTTAATGTTCAACCCTCTACCTATAATAAATTCATATAAAGATAGTGATAGTAAAACAGAACTCAATTTAGGGTAGGTGTCACAAGTACAGAAAATGAGCTTTAGCAGTCCAAGATTATTAAATGCATGAGCAAAACAGGAGCAGCTGATAGTTAAGTGCTGCTAAAGCGTTTCCAGCTTGTATGACACACAACTGTTTTTCCTTATTCGGGCTGCTAAGCAATACTTTCCCCCCTATTTTTGTTGTTCATACGATTGGTTTTCCGATGAGGCAAGCGAAAAAAGAATCAGTTTGAACCGTTTTTAATCCGACTTTATAACCACTTATTGCTTTTTAAAGATCTTCGTGCCACACAATGAGGCTTAAGTGGTATAATTATGTATAGCAGTAGAAGCCAATGTTATATTTTAAACTAAACTGAAGATACAATTTTCCTGGCTAAACTTAACTCCCACGGCTATGAATGAAAATTGTAATTTTTCCATAAAAAAATAATGTTCATTATAATAGTAACTACTTAATAACTTTTAAATAATTCATGGTTTTAATTATGGAAATTCGATACGTCCACTTGCTTAACCGTTTTCCAACTGTAGTTAGATTGTGTTTAGACGTTTTTTATAAAAATCCTGTTATTTTTTACTTCCATAAACAAGCAGTAGTAATTATATTTAAATATCTCTTCACCGGTATGTGAGTCTCGAGCGGGAGTAGTATTTGATAATTATGTTAATTAAATACCCGAAGATCAAGATCAAAATCATTTTATTCCAATGTCCATGTCTTCCTATCAGAGATTCTGTTTACGACGTAGTTAATTCCTTATTCTGTTCTATTCCATCCCAAATATCATTTTCGTACTCTTCTGAAGCATCTTCAAATGCCACCAGTTTTAGTACTTTTAGTTAAAGTACATTTCACAATATTTCGTTGACTCGGTCTTGAGAATTCTATAATAAATGTTTATGATTCCATTATTGTACTGAACAATAACAGATCCGTAGTCGGTGAAATTTAGATGTTGGAGCTAAATATTATTTCACCAGCCAAACATTTTAAATGTAAAATAATCATACTATTAGGAATAACCTATACGATACCGTACTGTTATCGGATTAACGTCTACCTGCTGTGGGTTTTTCTGTTGAATCAATCATGCTGGTATTCACTTAAGACGAAATATCTAGGAATGGAGTATATAACAGAGCCGGTTTCTCTTAGGCGTTAGTGGACAGCCGTAAATGTTGATCGATTTGGATGTCGTCTGAAAGGAAATACTTCCGCGTATCTTCGTTCGGCTGCACTACCGTTAAATGCATATCAGTATACTCTTCACAGGAATACGAATAATTATCCATTTTGATGCGATGTCAATGTTTGTTAAATTTTCGAAACCAACTATGTAGGCATCACGATATTTGAAGTTTTTCACCATCTGCCACTCAATGAATTGACGTCAGTGAACGTCAGAGATTTTGTTTTCCTATTTTTTGGCCACATAAAGGAAACTCTTTAGGAGCCCCTATGAGATGCACGAGCAAGCGTAGCGACACGAAGAATGACATTTTTCAAACTTCTATGACGTGATCCTGTATATTCCTATGTATATAGGGAGGGCTCCACGATTCTGAATATTTTTAAGGCAATTATTCGAACATTTCTACTCGAGCTTTTATCACAAAATTTTCATATTTGTTGCTAGACTCGTTGCTAAATGACTGAGACATTAATTTTTTTGAATCTGCTTCTATATATAATCTCAATTTTTTTTGTATTGGTTAAGTATGTTAACAATTCATATTGTTTTCCAAGTATTCTTTTTGAAAGCATACTATTTTAACATAAAACTAATTTGTTTGAAATATCTCACTTGTAAAATAAAAACCCTGTGAA
Source organism: Galerucella tenella (assembly GCA_910591685.1). NCBI lineage: Eukaryota > Metazoa > Arthropoda > Insecta > Coleoptera > Chrysomelidae > Galerucella > Galerucella tenella. The sequence goes on along the minus strand of CAJUYH010000161.1, from coordinate 37,754 downwards.
TTATTTTACCTCCAACAGCGATATGAACAACACCTTATTGGTAAACTGTTAAAAGAGTCTGACAATAACATTTTTTTGGTCTTATCTTTCGATATTGTGTCGAGGTGTTTAAGTGTACTTAGGTATTCAAAGGTAGCAAAGTGCCCATCCGCGCACCTTATACCTGTGCTTTCTTCTTTTTTTTTATTGCCGGATTCTATGCAAGCACACACCCTTGTAAATTTGCTTTGTCATAGTTTACCTGTTTGGAAGGCATACAACGCGTCGCAACAGGTGCGTTCGACTATACTTGTCTATTTGAGGTAATGTTTTATTTGAATGGAATTTTTCTGCATGTATTTTTGTGGTTGGAACTTTTTTTGTTTTGTTTTTCAAGGCACGTTCAACCTTTGTAGACATATTGAATTAATTTACTTTAAATTCGAAAGATTTTATCGGAATAAGAATGTTAAAAAATATAAGAAAGTCGGCAAGATGAAATTTTATTGTCTTTTGACCGTATTTATAAACATTAATAGTTAATATTAATTAATTAATTAATTAATAGTTTAAGATCCGAACTAAGGTCGTCCTTCACCGACGTGTCAACCAGATGAAAATAATATTTTATTTAATGAAATAAGTTTCTGAACACAATTTGATTATGCAAACCGTTCAAAAATTAACATGATTTTTATCAATTAAATTCATAAAAACCGTTTTTTTTTATTTCGCCGGATTTTCTACCAAGTAGAACAAACTCCAGTGGAAATTTTGTAATATATACACCTCACTAGTTTACCTTTTTCTTGTCCCTATTACCGGACAAATGCGTTCAGACAGGTAAATTGATATTAGTAATTGCATTGCAGTAAGACTTTGAAATTGAAAAATCGAAACCTGTAGGAGAGTGTTTTTCAAAACCTTTTCTATTAAAATTAATCAAAGAATAATTTAATTCACTTCAAAATATTGCTCTATAGTTAATTCATTCATCCTTGTCTTTACTATCAGAATAAAACTTTTACGGCGAATGTGGCCTTTTCTATAGCGGGAATATCTGTAGTCTGACAATTTCGTTAGCTCCGATTTTTCAATTTCAAAGTCTTGCAATTACTATCCATGACCAAATTTCATAAAATTATCTTTATTTTGATAGGTTGAGTGAGATGAGTGCAATTACTAATATAAATTTACCCGTTTGCAGCTCAAGGTAATAGGTACAAGAAAAGGTAAACTACTGAGGTGTTTCATGTTGTATAATTAATTATAAGCTTTTCACTGGAATTAGTTTTGTTCCTAATCAATTTTTGTTCAGAAACTTATTTTACTCAATAAAATATTACTTTCATCTGGTTGACACGTCGGTGAAGAACGACCTTAGTTCGGTTCTTGGACTAGGAAGCTTGGACATGGCCTTGGGAATTTGTTTTTGACCCTTACATTTGTAAAATGTCTCAGAAACTGATGTTCAATGCCGTGCTCAGCCTTGATTCTTGTTTATAAATTTGGGAATTGGTTCCGCACAATTTAGAACTGGAATTGTAAAGAAAATATCTCAAAGGGATGCTATACTATTCATAGAATAAGTAAAAATTGTAAGGAAGATTTAATAATAAATGCTTTTAACAGTGAAAAAGTGAACAGGGGTGTGATTTTCGAGTTCACACGAATATTATGCGTGTACGGTTATTTCCACATGGATTTTTTCGTATACGGTGCTCAATGTGTATTTTTAAACACCATTCGAATAAACGTTCGAACACGAAGAATTTAGCATCTGGCAACATCGCATAATCGTATGGTCTTGTCACTTGTGACATTTGAGAAGCAAAGAATATACCTTATCTATGCAGTTCTAATAGTTCTATGCAGTTCTAATAGTTCTATGCAAAGAATATACCAACTACTGTATCAAGTGTAGTGAGCCCAAACTGGCTTTTCATATTATTCATTTAGCATTTTTCTTTTATTATTGTTTGTTGTTAAAAAATGGGAGATTCAAGTTCCAGTGCTGTTCTTATTAAAAAATGTGACAATATTTCTGGATAATCCTCAAAAGGATCAATAAATGGGTTAAAGACCCTAAGAGGTCTATTTGCTAACTCTTCCGCTTCTTAAATGAATTAAATCATCAAAACCTGCCATATTATAACTTCTTATATCATTTATTATTCAAATTAATGACATATACCAAACACAAACATTTTCAATCTAGGCTATGTGAATTTACATTTTCCGTACACGAAAACATTCATTCGAATGGAATAAACCCACTCGAAACTAGCCATACGAAAGTGTTCGTATACGATTACCGTTTGAGCAGGTCGAAAATTAGGTTATTTAAATTGCATACGAAAATGGCCATTTTTCGTATACGATTTACTCCCGAATGCTTTCGAAAATCGCGTCCCAGTAACAGATCCGTAGTCGGTAAAATGTAATATTTTTTTACCAGCCAAACATTTCAGTTGTAAAATAATTACTTTTACTATTAGGTATAATTTTTTCGATCCGATACTGTGCTATTATTATTGGATTAACGACTACTTACTGTTTACTTTCTATTGAATCAATCTTGTGGGTGTAAAGTTGAAACCAAATATCTTGGAATGAAGTATACCTATGGACTATTTCACGAATATTCGCCTGCTTAGGATTCTAGGTAATAAAAAAAATTCTATTGGGCATACCAATAATCACATTTAGAAAGTACGAATTTGAATCTCTAGTATTTAAATAAGTAGAAATTGTGTGTTAATAATTTTGTTTATTGTTAATGATAGCTGATACAAAAAAAAATTACTTACTTAATTTCTAGGAAAGTAGCTTAAAGGTAAATTATTATCAGTTATACATTGTTATTTGGAAAAGTTTGTATTTGAACCGCTAAAATGTCCAGATGTGCTATTTTACCGCTGGATAACACACAAGTTTTATCTATATTGTACAAACGTGTGTGCGATGAGATGTGTATAAGTGATACAAAGTCCGTATTGAAAAGTGTAGAAAATGAAAACTATGAAAAAGTACTGAAAAATTTATTGGAATTTCTGACACTACAAATAAAATGCGAGAAAAAAGAGAATATCACTCTTTAGATTCAATAGTAGGAAGAAAAAAATGTATTTAATAGTTCAAAATCCAGTCTTTGAAGAGTTTTGAGACATATGGGCTTAAATTGAAAAAGGAAGACAGCAAGAATGTTTTGTGTGAAAGAACTGGTGTTTACAAAAGAATAGAAGAAGAAAAGTATCTTTTATTTCTATATTTGTACGGAGCTTGGAATCTTGAGGGTAGCAGAACGTGAATTTAGCAGTACGAAATGATAAAATCCATAAAACACATCAATAGCGAAGGTGGGAAGCATGGTTAGGTATCTCTTTTCGTAAAAATCACAATCGACCGCTTATCAAGATGCTATGAATTCAGAGATGTTTGTAGAATAGTTAAAAAGGAAACTTTCATCAGTTTATGCCACATGGAACGTACACAAGATATTTCCATCAGTTTTATTCATGAATTTTTAATAAGCAATCAACAAACGGCAGGTACTTTGATAAAATGAAGAAATGGGTAACGAAGACATGAGGTTTCCACTGAGTTGCTTCAAACCGGAATTATTATCGTTATCTAGGAATTAACAAAAAACTGTATGTATGAGATTAAATTAAGCTATGGGCATCCTCTTCATCATTGCCAATTTAAAACTATAGAATTGATTTGGGGAATGTTCAAAACATATAGCGACAAGCACATTGGCTGGTAATGGTTGTATTTGTGCAAAAGCTGTGAGAAAATGGGAAGATTCAATAGAGTATTGAATAGAATATCGAATCAAAGAAATTAATCCAATTAACAACAACACATTTAGACATATTCATTAAATTACCATTGAATATTCGTTTTTGTTGCATTTTTTCAAAAAATTATTAAATACAATCTAACTCAAAAATAATCGAATACTGTTATAAAAAGATCAATAAAATAAAGCATAATTGATATTGGGTTTTGGTGTTACCTTGAAGATATTTAAATGAAAAGAATTCTTGGCGTTATATTGATAAATAAAATCAAGAACCAGGATGAAATATTTGTGAGTTATAAAATAATTTATTTTTAATCCTCATGCATTAGAGGTCACACCGCTCCTTAACTTGTATTTTTATTGTTATTAAAGTGCTTTAATTTTTTTCTCTTACCATTCACTTGAACTTTATTACCTATGAACACAATAAAATAAGCGTGATAAAAACTAAAACATAAACCTTGGCATTATAGTTTTCATCTAGTTTCCTTATGTTATAAGGTATCATGAAGATATATAAATGAAGCTTCCGCTGTTCAGAAGCACATTTAACAGCTAGAGAAATGTGGGCACGTTCTTCATTGCTAGAAGATATTTTATGGGTACACCAACGCCCCTGAAGAATTTTTTTTTCTGGTAGAAATTTATGTCTTGTTATTTTTAGTCATGCAAGTTTTTCAAGTTCATTTATTTAATAAAAGTATTCTTGAAATCTGGTTGTTGGAATATACAATGAAATTACCATTATTGTGTCTTCTTATTCACTTTATCCCTTTTTCTATCACCTCTCGAAAATTATTAATTTTCAACTACGTTATGCTACAGTTATAAACAATATAAAAAGCAATTCACATATTTTATTAACATGCTAATGTAAATTAACGTTTTCCATAGGAAATTACTTTCTACATTGTTAGTTGTTTCACTTTCAATGCGAATATATAAAGTTATTTTTTATTGTCTGATGTTTATCAAATTTTCTTTTGCATCCGGAATAAAACTAGCATATATGTATTCTTAATGCGACTTTCTGGTCGACTGTTAACTTTGTAATGTTTATTTAATGATAGAATCTTATTCTACCTCATTTTTTGTTAAAAAATAAAATTGTTATCATTATTTTTATTAGTATATAAGATTTCCCTGGTTCAGAATAAGTGGGAGAGATAAGTGGTCTTATTTTAGCGGAATTCCTCCGGAAATAAAGTGCACAGAAAACAGCCGCACGGTCCACGGCACCGGGAAACGCAACCGGAAAATACACAACGCTCCAAAACAGCGAAAGCACCCAGAAAAGTGCAACGAAAGCTGGAAGAAAAGTACATGGAAAGCAATCTGAATCCTCAATTGAAAGTATATATTTTTTCTATTCCAAGTAGTGGCATTGTGCAACATTTTAAATCATTAGTTGAATGGTATTTTATTGGAAGTTCAAATAAACTTTTTGCTAAAACAAAATAAATGTAATCATATAATTTGAGAGATTGCACATTTTATACAAGTATTAATAATTATAACTGATTGTTCAGATGATTTACTCATAAGAACAGCTGGCCGTCATAAACAATATAAACACTTATTTAATTTTATATTAATATCTAATATTTCAATAATTATACTCGGTTGAACTGTATTCTAAGTTTGAGAAAGGTAAACATAACTGAGCATTATGTAATCAAATAATGTCAAAATGTTATACTGGGTGATCATTATTTGAACTCCGAAACATTTGAAGAGCCCATAACTTGGAATCCTTAAGATATCGAAAAGCGGTTTTGAGTGAACGGATTCAGGAAATAAAATGTTTCACGCTGTTGCCAATTTAGTATTTTTTCCCTAGACTCCAGGAAAAACTTGGGTTATTTGGAGATCATTATATGGATTGAGTTATTGTTGTTAAGAACAGGTCAAAAAGTAGAATTTATTGGAAACAACCATAACAATGACATTAAGGAAATATCTTAAATAAGTACAAAATTATATGTATGTGCCTAATTAACCTACATAAATACTTCAATACAAAAGCTGTTGAATATGCCCAACGTTTTTGTCAAAACATTTATGCAAGAGTAGTAGAAGATTTAAAAAATAGTCTCTGAACATTTGTGGTTGAACCTTATCTATTACGTTTCTTATGTTTTGTTTAAGTTCCATTAAATTTTGTGGTAAAGGACTATAACATTTTTCTTGACGTTTGTTGTTTGCTTCTGGAACAATTTTTTGAAAAATCTGTTTTTTACATGCCTTCATATATAAAATTCTCAATAGTTTATGTACCTTACCGTATGACATTTTTCTTATAGAAACGGTATTGTTATTAACATTCAAAACTTCTTCAAATGCCAACAAGTGATTTAATAAAGTGTGATTACGAAATATTTTTAAAAAGTAGAAGCTTCAGCTCAGCCTATCTGTATAAAAACATGCAGGGTGCTTCACTAATGTGTTCAAGTTATTGATCTCCAGAAAACCCAAGTGATTCCTATGGTCTATTAAAAAAATACTAAATTGGCAACAGCGTAAAAAAAATTTTAATTAGTGGTGACATTCAGTCAAAAACCGCTTCTCGACATCTTAATCACTTTCCAAGTTAAAGACACATCAAATGTGTCGGAATACAAATGATCACCCCGTATATGCATATCCTCGATCGAGCTCTGATTATTGTTGTTAAGAAAAAACTTTCATATCATTCTTATAACTAATTCATAAGTAGTGTAATGCAATAAACATATTCAGACCACAAATTATTTAACCCAACATTTAACGACATCCAGGTCAATGGTATCGAAATGTGGCAGCAATGTAATATGTACCGTATCATATATATATATATATATATATAACAATACATTCGATAATTTGAGTGAAGTAAGATATAAGAACACATTTCACTTTATTGTTATTGATGTTTCATTGACTGCGCAGGAACGTTATTAAATTATTAAGTTTGTTTCAACGGACAATCAGGTGTGCGTTCTGGATTATTTCTTTCAGCTGCGTCTGTACTGTTATCTAGGAACAGGTGATCTGTGGTACTCGGAGTTTGTAAACATGTAAATAATTATTTGGATAGATTTTAGATTTTCAATTTTATTGTTTTAAATTGATTCCACGCCATAAGAAAGTGTGCTCAGCTAAATATTGAAGAAGGATATGGAAGGCAAAAGATTATCATAATGTCGGATAGTCAAGCAGCCATTAAAGGACTGAGTTCTTGTTCAATCAGTTCCAAAATAGTGTGAAATTGCCTAGACAAACTCAATGAACTAAACGAGAACAATATAGTCACCTTACTATGAATTCCAGGACACACTGGAATAGAAGGAAATTAAATAGCGGATGAACTAGTAAAGAGAAGCACTGAAACACCCGTTTTGGAGTCGGAACTCCTTAGCGGTATCAGTTCCATTGAAATATTGGAAGAAATTGGCAAATCCGAAGAAAAGAGTAGATCTGACTATTGGGAAGATCTAGTAGAGACTAGACAATCAAAGACTCTGTTGGGTGACTTCAAGCCGTTCAAATCAAATGAATGCATAAGTCAAAGTAAAACTGCACTTAGAGTTTCAACAGAGATACTAACAGGACATTAATCTGAACGGCGGACACCTGAGACAGCTCAAAAAAGTGGAGGAAGAAGAATGTAGATTCTGTGGTAAGAAAAAAGAAGCCTTAATCCCCATACGAATTTCACAGCAAATATGTGTTACTTTATGGAGACACTGTATTGGAAGTGAAATATAAACATAATGTAATATTTAACGCGTGACCAATACGAATCCAATTATTTTTATTCATGAGATGTCAACAAACAAACATTTATTTATCATCTAGACAATGCGTTTAACCTCTTTACGGTGATGTGTTGCACAAATTCAATAGAATTATCAGAAAAAAGGCGAACGGTTAATCTAGTTCCTGCTAACCTCACCTACAATTTTATCACAAGATCTTTTACCCAGAAACTCACAGTTAGATCGATCTCCTTGCCATTGTGGAGAAAAAAATAATTCTCACTCAATTACAGTCGAAAATCGTGCGCTAGTCATAATGAATCGACCTCGATAGTGTCAATCTTTTCGTCGTTCTATCACCTACACCTGAATTTAGTCAGTGCCCCGGTTAATACGAAAATAGGTTCGTGTAATTTAGTATTGACCGAATTTATTCGATTGGATATTTTTGTTTGCTCTTGATACAGCATGACACTTGAAATTGTCTTAATCATTGGTATATCTCAGGATTCTTTATATTTTAAAATTATTTCATATTGACACCAATTTTGACAGTACATTATAATTTTAATAATGGAACACAAAAATAGTTTTCAATTCAAAACAAATTGACCATTGGAATCGACCCCTTCAATTTGGACGAGTTTTGGCTAGAAGGTTTATTTTATGCTATAACAGAGTTCCGAGCTAAGTTCTGTCAAAGAAAAAAATTTTAATATTTTTTTTCAAAAGTTGTGCAAAATTATATATCTCGGAAACTATTGCAATTGAAACAATATTTTAGCGTCAGTTTCACATAGGATTTAAAAAAAAATCACAAATCTCGAATTTATGAAGTTTTGAATGATTAAATATCGTCAAAATTGACGATCGACAGTATTTTTTGCCTTGTACTAATAGCAAGACATCCTGTTTTTGGTTATTCAAATATATGAATTGTTGAATTTTGATCAAAACATTTTTTGTCTTAATTGACTTGACTTACATTTTGTTATTAAAGTGTTTTTTTAACCCTTTTTGTACTGTTGATGCTCCTCTTCTTTTTTATTTAACTGGAAAATGTCAATCTCATTAACGATTACACGATTTCTTAAACTCCATCAAGAAGATAAAAAAATTTTTATTAGGAAAACATTTTTTTGGTGAATTCAGAAATTCATATGATGGACGTGAGAATGTTAAGAGAGGACCACAAGAAAAGCAGAAAGTACCATTTGGTGGTGGGTCAGTATTGATCTGGGAAGTAATTTGTTTCTACGCTTCCATCTGGTTGGTAACTATCCATAGGAAATCAATGAATCTCCAGAATATCGTAGATGAGCATATTTGCTCCATTTATTTGGAGTTAACGCTCGATCACATGTAATACAGGAACATTTTTTTCCTACGATTACTACTCAAGGTTGGCTTTTGCATACTTTAATCTAACCGCAAAGTTTATGTTTTCCGCGAGCTGTCATAATTTGACATTATTGGCGCTCTTAAGCAGAAAGGAACTTTGGCGCACGTCTAATTTTATTTGTAGATAAAAGAGAGCTACTAGTTATTTTAATATAAACTGTAGAATAATTAAATATTTTAGTTGACTCTCTAATATGTCAAAGCATCCAGCAGTATTTTCCGTAATAATTTAATGAGAAATAGGGAAATCTAAGGAATATCTGACAGCAATTAATAAGTGTTGCCTACGTACATAGGTACACGACACTGCTAAGTATAAATTAATTTTATTTTGGTGTGATGGTAGAAAAAAATTTGTGTGTACTTCGAGCAGAAAGTCCTTTGGTAGTCTCGACAGATTGCCAACTTTCTGTCTCGGCTGCCAAAGTACTACTTTCTGATACACAAATAGCTATTGTTCGATGCGCATAAAGTAGCAGTTAAGGACTGCAGACCTACTCCTACTACTCTTAGGAAACATCCGGTATATCAAATTTGAATTGTTCAAGGTCAGGGCATGCGTAATGCAATACTATGTTCTCACAATGTCTAAAATTCACACAATGCGTACTCGTTAATATTCAAAACAACCAAAAGCTCTTTACACTAGACGAAAATACCAAATAGCTCCTTTATTATTATTCAAGTCACAAACTCAACAATGAATCATAATAGTATTGTGACGAAATTGTATTTTCCGCTTTTTAAAATCATTCAAAAAGACAATTTTACTTTTGCAAAATCCTACTACGGCATCGTCAGCCTGGTGAAAAGGATAAAATACAGCATACAAATACAGGCTTTACTTTATTATTTATAAATCCGGTGTAGCAATAAATCTATCAATTGGCTAAATTCCATAAGCGTACTTAATATAAATTTAAAAAAGTGTGGCTAAATATAAGTTTAACTCTTTATATTCAATATTTAAATTAAAAATTCGGCATGTACCGTTCGTTGTTTGCATAAAATAAACCAAAAGAGAAACATTCAGTCACTCTCATATTATGAAATTCAAAATTTACAAAAAACTCATTTCATTCTCAGCCCACGTCGCTGGCTACTATTAGATATCTCATTTTTTAATTTTTCGAGACCCTAATCACTTAACTCGTCCTGATACGGGGAGAAGCTACCTGCCCAACCAAAGAATATAGCAAAAATTAATGTTCGCGATGATATTTAAATATTACTTGGATGGATCATCCTGTATTGGTTTTGCATGGGTCACGAAGATTCATTAATCTGCCAGATTTATGAGTGACCCATAGCTTAACTCTGATCATACTTACTATGAAGTGACTAAAACAGATTATTCAAGGGCCGCCATAAATAAACAATGAAATAGTGGGTGTCATAGTTTAAAAGCAGGTGAATTTACGGCCCTTAGAATAAAAATTTGGTTATTCTACCTGTATCGGAATAAAAGGGTTAATTTCAAGTATTTTAATGATAAGTTTTGTAGCAATGAACAGGTAATGCCATAAAGACTTCATATATTGCCATACTTGTAAGCTTTAAGCTTCCTATATAGTTAGGTTTCTTACTTTGTGTGTGCTAGTCATGGAAAATAGTGCGACTGCAGTTTTACTATGAATCATAGCATTATGCATTTTTCAAAAGGAGCATTAATTGATTGGTTCGGCACCACCAATCGGAGCCTTCGCAATCTTGGAACACTCAGCCTTCAGGCTCTTTGTTTGTAGCGTTTATGTGCACAGACCAGTAGCCCTTAAGAGTCCTTTCACTGGACATTTCTTAGAGAAATCCTTCCTTTGGAACTATTTCAATATTCTAATGATCATTTCTCATTCTATATCCCCTTTTCACGTCTTTATTTGTCAAAATGTCTTGTTCGTATCCTTATCTGCTGCTTCTGCTGAGGCTTACTAGTTCTCCAAAGGTTCAGAACCAGTGAATACAGTTCGAGACCTCATCTTTGGGTGTCTGCCGTTTTATTGCCTACAATACTTAAGTGTGGTTTGCCAGGAGTTTCTGAAGGCAGTCTCACACCAATCTAAAACTGACAATGTATCACACAAATTTTCCTTCCTGACCCAATCAAGTTACTCATTGCTTCAATAAATAAATTTGAATTCTGACGTTCATGGCACGATTAAAATTTGTCCAGAATCAATTCTAGAATTTAAACCAAGTATTCGTTGTTATTGGGACTTATTCCTTGAATCAGATTCTAAGCAATTGATTTTTGACAAACTTCACCATTACCGTTGGAGAGGCCTTAAAATATGAATTCAGGACTTAGTGAGAAAGGACAACGTTATGAAAGTGTTTCCAGTCATGAGTTTTAGATTCAAACAATAAACAAAAGACGGGCGACGACCCAGCACTGTAGTGGAACGCGTTTGATGCGATAATTACAGTCAAGCAAGGTCGGACATGTCAAAGTCACTTTCTCTGTCACTTTATCTGTTAGAACATAAAAGATTCTTATTTGGGTCACCAAGAGGACACCACTCCAAAATGATTGGTTCTAATACAAGGTAATTCCAAATCGAAACAGCGTAATTATTATGGACAACGCAAGCTACTAACTATAGTAGACAGTAAAGTTAATCTAAACTCCCTGCTCAAACAATGCGAACGATATAATTCTAAGCCGCATGTACAAAAAGGTATATATTTTCTTGAAGATTATACCATATTATACACTATCATCTGATTTGTTGTCCCAGATTCCCAGGAATAATACCCACCAATCAATCAATCAAAATATCTGTAAGAATGTCAATGCCGATAACCTTAAAAAAAAACTACAACAAACCTTTTTCCAATTTATATATTTAGGTAATATCTTACACAAAATCAAATTTTAAAAGTATCACGCCGTTTTTTGTTACCTACCCACTTGGACTGTTCTCGACCTGAGGCCATTGTTTTAAACGATTTTGATACTTCGAGGACAGCGAACATTATGTCGAACAAGAAAATCCCATTAACTGGGTCGGCAGATGTGCAAGTATTTTTACCGGTCCGTCTACGGGGACGACAGAAAAAGATCGTTTGGTTTATATCTTATTTCAACCGGAATTGGGATTTTGGCCTTGAAAAGAAAATGTAAAGTGATTGAAAAAATGTTTCTTCAAAATTGATGCAATCTTTGCACATTTATACTGAAATGGGAAAAAGGTATTAAGGATATCCCCATAGGGCTCATAAGACTATGTTAAGGCTTTTTTGACTTTTTAAACAAACCTTCAACAGCGCCACCAAACCGATTTGATTAACAACAGAGTTTTTTTCAAGAGAGATGAGATATACTTTTTTTCGATTGATTTCACTTAATTTTCATGTAGTTTGTCATTAATAATATTTATCGTAAATAAGAGCTTTTTATTTCAATAAGTGCTCAATATATTCATCATCCAACTAAGCGTTGATAATTGTAATATCATATCTTATTCTTTTTTCGATTCATATAGTCAAGCACAGGATAGGTCAGTATTTGGTCTAACCAAAATATTAAACATCAAATAGGTATCACAACAAATGTAACTTCTGTCATTCTGCGTCGATGATATTTCAAAATATCGAAATAGTTATCAATAATTTCCCCACACCGATCACAGATCCTCAATAAAAAAATACATTTACAAAAAATGGCAATCGATCTGGAAAGACACTGAAACTAAGTTAAAACAAATAATACCCGAAATTGGAACCAAACTCCCACTGCCTTTGAAAAGAAGAGAACAAGTACTGGTAAACCGTTTAAGAATTGGACATACACGAATAACACATCAACATCACTTGACAAAAGAAGCTGCTCCTTTGTGTCATATATGTCAAACTCAACTCACAGTGAAGCATCTATTACTCGACTGCCCAGTATATGAAAATCAAAGAAAACACCACAAGTTAGGAAACTCTTTAAAGTCAATTCTCTCCTCAACTGGAAACGAAGTGCTATCATATCTTAAAGACATAAACTTGACATCAAAAATTTAAATTGTGATATTATTAATATATACCACACTACATGTAAATGTCTCCCCTGCTAATAACTCGTAGTAGTTGATGCGGGGTTATGTATGTTTTCAAATAAAAAAAATAAAAAATTTGGAATTTTTACATATTTTTTCATTAAAGTGGGATTAATTAGAAACAGTTTCATTTAGAAAATAATCGTTGATAAAGAGTTATCTGCAGTAGTTCAAAGCAGAAACGTACAATTATTTCACGTTTTCACGTCTCCATTTCTCAAATTACGAAATATAAAAAGTTCTGCATGTTCTAAAATCTATGATACAATTATCAGATATCAATTTTTGTAGTATTATACGATGTTTCTCAAAAAATATGAACTTTACTCAAGAATAAAGTACCTTTAAATTTGACAAACCTCGTATATACTGAAAAAAATTAATATCTGATAATTGTATTTTAGATTTTAGAGCATGCAAAACTTTTTATGAAGAATAAGTTTTTTTCGTAAAATTGATAATAAAAGAGTTTCCCTCATGGTGCGAACTTAAGTGGACACAGTGTATAGTGGGATATTTTTTAGTGGATCCACCCACAGTAGACTCGACCGAAATATAATAACCTATAAAATGTGAAATTTATCGTCACAGAAAATCTATTGTTAATATATATCATCGATCAGTTTATTAATCTGTTATGTTGACATGTAAATAAAGCTGCCGTAGTCTAGTTTAGAACGGATGAGGGAGGGAGGGCAGCTTTATTTACATTTCAGCCTCCAAATCCACCATCGACTCACTGAACTCTATTCACAATACAGCCCTTCGACTCTCTCTCGGTGCTTACCGTTCTAGTCCAGCTGCTAGTCTATACTGTCAAGCAAATGAGCCACCCCTGTTCTTAAGACGTCAATCCCTCCCCCTTTCATACTCTGCATCAACATCTTCTAACCCTGTTTACCCTTTGTTTACATCAATATCTCACCTTCCAACACTACTTCCAAACGTAGCGTAAAATCTATTGCCCATCTTCTTTTCCCATTACCTACTTGAGAATACCGACCTTTCAATGACCACTCCGCTCCTCCTACCTCATATCCCTCCTTGGACTAAACAACTTCCTCTATTCAATACCTCCCTTACCAAGCTCAATAAACATGAATCGCCCAACATACTTATAAAGAAAGCATTTTTGGAAATATCAGAAAAAACACCATATATATCTACACAGACGCCTCAAAAACTTCTTTTGGTGTTGGCTGCTCTGTCACAACCAACCGCGAACTAATAGGTTCCTATCGGTTGCCCTCAACATGTAGCGTTCACACTGGTGAGTTGTATAGCATCTTCCAAGCTTTCAAGCAAATCTCTTCTCCTGTCAAGCGCGTCGCCATTTGTACCGATTCACTTTCCTCAATTAACTCACTCAATACTATCTTTACAGACCATCCAATAGTTCGAAACATCCTCTCAGCTCGTGATGTAACAGTTTGTCTTATCTGGCTTCCATCTCACATTGGAATTACTGGCAATGAAAACGCTGACCACCATGCTAAAGAATCCTCTTCTTCCATCACCACAACAACGTTCCAGCTCCCAGATGACATAAAACTATTATTCAAAAAGTCCGTCAAGGAGCCCTGGCAAAATTTTTGGCACAACAGCAAAACAGCCCCTTACGATATACAACCATTAATCGGCTGTCTCTCCCTCGATTTCTTAACCAGGAGAAAAGCTGCTGTCATTAGACGATTGCGGATCAACCATACCAGATACACTGAAGACATTGAAATTCCTCAAAACAACTATAACCTCTACCACAAAATATAAACTAGATTGATATTCTACATATTTTATGTTTTAAGATAGTGTATGTATTTATTATGTCTTTTTGTCTTTTGTATAGTGCCAATGGCCATAGTTGTCGAGGCACTTAAATTCTAATGAAAAAGAAAAAATCTGTTATGTTAATGTCTTCATCGTTCTCATAAATTTTAGTTTAAAAGTAGCAGTTGTTAAAGAAGAGAAGTATTAAAAAGGCTGGAACGGAAGAGCTAGTTTAGCTATACATCCTGTACGCATAGGCATAACGAAATTATTCCATAGGTAACTAAACAATCTTGAATAATTGGATTGTTCCTTCAACAAAGAAGACTTTCAATTCGTTATGATCTATTTAGAAGAACTAGTAAATCCAAATGAGTGATAACACCATAATGATTGTTTATGAACCGAATTTTATACTAAATTTTATATTCCAATTAACAATTTAAAAATAGATTTTTTGTTGCGTAAGTGATGGTAACCTAACTTAGTTTCATTAATATGATTAGCAAAGTAAGGTTTGTAATGTATTTTCGAGTAATTGTCCAGAATTTCTACTGAACAAAATATTGTATAGGTATAGGGGAATAGTCCGGGGAAGCTAGGTTGAAAGTTGGGAAATGGAAAGGATTTCCACCAGAAATTTTACTTTTTTAAACAAAAGTATATGTGTAGTATATACTACTTTCTTGGATTTGTAAGAAGATTCCGCTCGAGCTTTCTATGCAGCTTGCAATAAAAGTTTGCAAAACGAGAAATGCAACAGTTTTTCGTCCATAACTTTTTTAGATTTGATTGTACAAGAAAACTGTGGGCGTCAAAATTGTAGGGAATTTCATACCCTATAAGATGACGTATTGCAATATTGAAAAAAAATTTCATCCTTTAATTTTTGAATAAATAAAAAAAACATTTTTCAGATCTTGAAAATTCGAAATGGCTGCCCTACAAAATTTCAATATATACCTATATTTTTTTCAATCTTGCCTTATTTCATGAACATTAACGCTAGCGATACGCGATAAGTCTTAGTTTCATAAACAATGACAAGAAAATTTAAAAAATATATATATAAAAATATTGCATCACGTCATCTTATAGGGTATACAATTCTCAACAATTATGATGCCACATTTTTTATGTACAATCAGATATAAAAAAGTTATGGACGAAAAACTGTTGCATTCCACGTGCTCCAGGCTTTGCTTACAAGCTGCATCTCAAGCTCGAGCGGAATCTTCTCACAAATCTAGGAAAGTAGTGTATACTACATAAAATTTCGTTAAAAAAAGTAAAATCTTTGGTGGAAACATTTTTCACTGTATCTCCTTACTTCCCTGGACTAGAAGCATGATGAAGAAAGGAGGCTGTACAATAATAAGATTTATTGCACAAAAAATGTGTTACAAGATAAATACATAAAATAACCTAAAACATCTACAATAAAATGGGTAAACCTTTAAGAAATGTAATTCTTGAATAGGTTGAAAAGATATAGGTAATAAATATAGATACTATACATAATTAATTTAAAATGAAAAGTACCTATCAGTTATAAAGAATTAATGGTAATTATAAAAAATGAGAGGTAAAATAACATGGTAAGAGCACAAGTTTCTTGAAATATCACTATCACTTATATAAAAGAAATATACACACACAGACATCCAAACGAACAACACATTCACACAAAAACACACAAAACAATATACCTTAGAAAAGAATAAGTATATCATATATTCATTGAATAAAATAACACTTTTCTCCAACTGAAGTAGCTACTATATCAAGAAGGGGCATTCTATTTGTTCATGTATGTTGATTTGATATAGTCTTTCAATTTATTTTTGAATTGGTAGATATTATTCAATTCTGAGATGTGTTGGGGAAAGCGGCCGTAAAGTTTCGGGCCTAAAAATTTAAAATTCTTCTGCCCAATAGATTTTGAAGCTGGTGGAGGTAAGTAAGTGGTATGTTTCAGTCTTATATCATATTGGTGTTCATTTATTATCAGAGTGGATTTAGTTTTATGCTGTTCGACATTCAGGTTCAGGAAAAATAGCTGTCTTGGGTCGAAGATCCCAGTTTCAGAGTAAAGAAGATCTGAAGAGAATCGGCTTGATTTACAAACTAGGGTTTTGATGAGTTTTTTCTGAACTATCATTAAATTATGGAGTATGGTTTTTCCGACTGCTCCCCAAGCAACTATGCCATGTAATATGCGACTCTACCAATGCATGATATACTGTTTTCAGATGAGTTTTATCTAGAATATATCTGAGGTGTTTCAGTCTGTAAATTAAGAAGTATAGTTTTTTGATAACATGTGCCATATTATGCTTATTCCACTTAAGATGGCTGTCAATTATCACACCAAGGTACTTGAATTCCAGTGTGGACTCTATTGAGAGATCATCAGAAATTTGTAGGGTAGTGAAAGACGGTAAAGTAGACTTATTAGTGGAAAATGGAAGAAATAACGTTTTACTGGGGTTTATGGTCAGCAATCGACTCTGAAACCATGAAAGGCTGTACAATATAAAGGGACTCTCTTTATAAGGCCTGGTGAGGTCGGACGAGTAAATATGGTGCAATTGGTGCGAACCTTTGCCTAAATTCCATAATTTTTTCTAGACATGTGCAAAATAATAAATACACTGTTATTCGCCGAGGTGGATATTACACATATTTTTGTCGACCTTTACAAAACATTTCTAATTTCCCAATAAAAAATCCACCCATAATATAATAAATAATAAATGCATTTATATCTACTTTTTAGAATCCAATATCCGACCTACTAATCAAATCAAATCAAATCAAGCTCCAATTTAACTTAATCGATTAATTCGTAACAAATACAAATTATACGACAAAAAAATCGATTAAAAAATCCAAAAAACCATTCAATATTTATCATGTCGAAACTTCACCTTGTATCACTATCTTACCAAACTTTTTTTTTGAAAATTGTTATAATTCCTTTCGTAATTGATGAAATTAAAGTTTTAAATAAACTACCGGTTTAAATGTTTCTTCATAACCATATTATTACGTTTTAATTACATACAGATCTTATTTCATGGATGATTTCAATAACTGAAGGTCGAAAGTAGATCTCTTGAAACATCATTTGTTATGCCCAACTAACCGTTAATGGTTCTCATCAAAGATTACATCAATGTATATGTATCGAATTAAAACTTCAACATTTACATAGTTTGAGTATTTAATCATCCTAACATGCTAATACTTTTTCGTTCACAAACGTACGCCAATAAATGTCAGATCCGACGACAGACGTAAAGAAAATTTCACAATATTTCGTTGACTCGGCATGTAACGAGGATGATGGTGGGAATGCTGACTGGACATTGTAGGCTGAGGAAACATATGCACACAATTGGCCTAGAACAAGGCTGCTCAACCACAGGCCCGCGGCCCGAACAAATGTTTTTGGAGAAAAAGGGGGTGTTACCTTTGGAAACTGACTTACTGATGAATATATCCTGGTTAAGCGATCTTGCATTTCTTGTTGACGTTACGAATTACCTCAATATTTTGAACCTTAAATTACAAGGCAAACATTGTTCACTTCCTATTATGTTTTATTTAATATACGGATTCAAAGCTAAATTAAATTTTTTTTTAATGTATTTAGCCAGAGAAAATATCAACTTATTTCCGACACTTGAAATCTTAATCTTAATATTACCAAAATTGATTATTCTAAGTACGAATCAAAAATTAAATGCTTATTACATTCATTTGAAAATAGTTTTCAAGACTTTGAGAGTGAAAAATAAATATGTATTGATAAATTTTTTTTAGAAATCTTTTTATAATTAATTTAACTGAAATAATTAGTTATCCTGGCAATATTCAGTTGGAATTAAGCGAACTGCAAAATCATTGTGCCTTAAAAAACCTTTTTATGGAAAAAATATCTTGCAAAGCACAAAATTTATTAGAAGAGATTTTTGAAAATTGGTGCCAAAAGAAGACTTTCCTGCAATAACGGACCTGGCATTGCAGTTCCTATCCAGTTCCGGATCAACATATGTGTGTGAAAAGGTTTTCTCGGATCTTAATTATATTAAAAATAAATACCGCACTTCACTTACGGAGCAACATATTTCTGACCTGGTGTTATTGTCAACATCTAATTTAAAACCTAATATAAAAAAATTAGTACAACAGAAACATTGCCAAAAATCATATTAATTTAAGATACAAGTTTTATTTTTTATTTAGTTTGCAAATGATGCTCTTTGTTTTATATTTTAATAAACACCACATTTTGTAATACTGGATGTTTTTATTACACAAGTTTTATTAAACGTATGAATTTTTGGCGGATCATTGACGACTTAATTTCATAAAAGTTAAAAAATCGTTAATGGCCCGTCAAAAATTTCTTACCCATCGGTTTGGCCCTACTGTTCAAAAACTTGAGCAGCCTTGGCCTAGAAGATGACAGCCTATGCAGGTTCTGTCAGGAAGAAGAAGAAACCGCGGAGCACATTACTCTATGAGAGCAAAGGCAAGTTTCACTTACTCGCAGAAGAAAAACCGAGGTCAGAAAGCTACGCAAGAGACAAAAGCTAGATATCGAGCTCTAAATATAGGGAGGACCACAATAAAACTGCAAAGGTCGCAGTGGGATAAGTCAAAGAGCCACTCCAATTCCAATCTAATCTAATCTACTCTAACATTAATGATTTAATAATAAAAGTTTATAAATCCCTTATCATACAGGAAACAGTAACAGATCCGTGGTCGGTGAAATTTAGATACTAAAGCATATTGGGGCATTGGTCAACCTCCATTTTTCTTTTGCTCCAATGGTTATACTATAACCCCAATGTTTCAATAATTCGAAAACATTTTTTCAGAATTCAGTTCGCTTACGGCGGTAAATGTACTTTTTTGCACTAGTACGCCACATGCTTGGTTTTAAAGACAAGATTAATCCCCCACTTTCTATTTTATCCATTAATATTTTAATCCCATTATGTTAATATAAAAAGGAATTGGAAATAAATTAGGTAGGTGCATCGTACCATTAGGCATTATCTTTTCGAGTATACGATACTGTGCTATTGTTATCGTATTAACGACTACCTGCTGTGGGTTTTGGTCTCGAATCATCGAGTCAAACCGAATAATCTTGGAATGGAGTATATCGTGGCATACCGGAAAGGTTTAGCTGGACTGCCATCATCCCGCGGCTGACTGCTAATCATGCGACTCGCGAGAGAATTTAATGCTTGGAACATAAATCCAAACTAAGATTGGAATTGCCATTTGAGCATTATCAATCGTGATTTGTCGTTCAATGTAAAAAAGATAAATGAAAATGTAATAAATTTGTTTCAGCAGTTTTCTTCGACGTATATTGAACACGTTTTACTAAAATATGACAGTTTTTACAGGAAACTTCTTTTACAATAAAATTAATAGGCCTACAGCGGATACAATTAAAAAAAAACGCTGAATGAATATTTCAACTGTCTAGCTATAACAGCTCAGGAGATACAGCCTAGTAACAGACGGACAAAGTCTTAGTAGTAGAGTCCGTTTTTTACCCACTAGTCAGAGGACTGGAATGTGCCCTTTTCGGTGCCCATGGACACTTTTGTTCCGGAAATCAAACTCACAAACTATTTTGGGCCTGAGAGAACCTTTCCAAAATAAGCAGATTCCTCAAACACCCATAACCAAATTACTTTAAGAATATTTTTTCCTATTGATACAAAATGGTTACTAGGTCACAAACTTAGCGGTTTGACTCGACATGACTTTTTCTCATAAAAATTTAACAAAATAAATAAAATAGCAAAGTAAAGGTTGAAAAAATAAAAAAATCACTGTAATGAATGAACCTGGTGACGTTATGATTATTACTTGAATTATTTAAGCGATCTAATCTTTACTTTTTGTTTCAGGTGAGAAATAATTTGAACTTGATATTGATTCAACGGAAGTGATCCCGTACAGTAAGTAAGCTACAGATCTAATTCACTATAATCAAAAAAAATTATCTTGAAATTAATTCTAGTATAATAAAACCGCCACACCTAATGCGGATACGTTCTCAAATCCATTATATAATGAAATTATTACACACAGTTATTATTACGTGTCATAAAAAAACTGAAAGAATTGATAATAAAATTATTTGGAACCTTGACCTGATGTTAGCTTTCGTGGCTAACTGTCGATATATTTTTAATATAAATTTATTTTTACGAGCTATAAAGTACTTTATTTGACCATTTAACAAAAATGAATAGTTGAATGAAAGTAATTTTTTCAATTAAGCAGTTATTTTGCGTGGAATTTTTAGATGAAGTTTATTATATATAAAAGTATTTTTGTTCCTAAAAGGGTCTCAATTTCATGAGAGTAGGTCATATTTAATATTAAAATCTTTATTACAATTTATACATGAAATACTTATGTTAATTAGTATTTAGTAATAATTCACAATTTTTATAGGATGACTATACAGGGTTCTCTAAAAGTGATTAAATTTTTCCATATCAATTTTGCAAAAACCCTTGCTACTATTATAGCGAACTTCATACACGAGCTTAGATCTCTATAGATCACATTATAAACGATAATTTGTTTAACATTGAACGGGACAACAAATTTGTATTAAATATAGTTGTATACCTTTATTTTTGCTTTTGAGTTGACTATGTTTTTTAATATTGTTTTTTTTAAATATCTGATTATTTTCTATTCGACTTTGAGGATGCACCTTGGATGTAATGTCGACTTATACCGGAAAGTGCCAAATTCTGGCCTTTATGGCGGTAAAATATACTTTATAACGGAACCCAACCTAACCCTAACCTAACAACATGCAACAAAAAAAATTGAAAATTGAAGAACGAAATTGTTCCGAAATGAATCCACTTTGAGACTCGTGTAACTCTTCTGATAATGGAATAATAAAACGATGTTATGAAAAGTACTATATATATTTTCAAAGATGTGGGTTAACAAAGACACCACTGGCTCACAAGACATTTTAAATATATGCCTTCAAAACTCAAAACCAAATTACTTTATATCACTCTAACATTTAACACATTATTTGGTAAAAATAAAAGCAAAAAAAGAGCTTTGGGGGTACCAAAACTTTAAATGAAGTCAACTTGAAAATTCTTTGTGAAACTTAACCTACCTTGGAAATTACACTTTACCTAAAAGCATCCTTTTTATAAAGTCGACTTTACTAAAGTCCGCTTTACAGTTCGTAAATCTTATTGCAACATGTAATATTCTTAATCGTGAGCATGCGCAGTAGTGGATAATTTAGCAAGTCTCTTGCCATTTTAAGCTCAAAACAAGTTGACTGCGTAGTTTCAAAGGCAACATAAATAAGTATAGGTAAATCAATAATTTCAATACAAAGTTGATTTATAAACAATATCAACATGATATGACACACTAACCTAGCATAAAAATGCAATAATTGTGAAATAGTTCCAAGCAAGACTTTGCATGGTTGAAGTGTTGCTACAATACACTGCCAGAATTGCGAACTGTGAAGCGGGCTTAACATATATTATGAAAACGGCCCTAAATATCACAAATTTTCTGTTTGAATTGTCTTACGACGGCATTATTTGAAAGCAACCGACTTCGTCTTGCTTATTTTTTGTTTTAAGCAATTTTTTTAATTAAGTATCAATTAATGTTTTGTTGCTGTGTGTGACTTTTCGCCAAATACTAAGAACTGTGCATAAAACTTACTGGCCGAAGCAGTGCATACTTGAACGTTTGAGTAAAGTCGCAGTTGGCCATCGAGTGGTACGTCGGATGGCCAACCGACACCCGCGCAACCGGTTTGGATCATCCTGTTTCCTTTATTAACATGTGGACTGTGTACGGTAAAAAAAAACAACTTTTATAAAGTGTTTCTTTTTTAAAACTAAAAGGTTTCTGTTAAGTTTTCGCGGAAGTTCATAAGATTGTCTAGTTGATATTTGATGAGGAAAGAAAACAGGATTAACAGGAAATACCGTACATCTTTAGTAGACGTTTTTTTATATTATTATTTTAGAAGTCCTTTTTTTATATAATATAAACAAACTTTTTATTGTTTGAATGTTGACGGAAAATTATTTAAAGAGAGCATTCACCTTGAATGCAGCACTGCTACCGACAATTACTATCTATCAATTAAAATACTTTTTAGTAAACTGTGTGATTTAGTTTGTGCTTCAATGCAGACAGGCCATCGAATTTTAGCTAAGAAGTAAGATCTTAAAGGTACTCAGTGAATCACTTCTCAATCATTAAAATTATTAGTGCCCCCCATACCATTTATGATAAAGAATAATAAAATTAGAATTTTTTGCGCTCCCAAAATTCATTCCAATTTATTTCTTAACATATATTTATTATTTCTTTAGCTCCTAGTAGCTTAATGTTGAAGTAGTACAATTTTGGAAATAAAGTTTGATCTGAATTAATATGAATGAATTAATTCTGAATTAGCAGATATTGAATAACATTGAGTTAGTTGAGTCAGTTTTTGATGAATGTCTTAAGATTTACAGATGCCAAAAAGCAGAAGTTCTCCTCAAAGTGCTCCTTAATATTGTAGCACACACTTTGCACCGTGAAACGTCGACATCAATAAAAAACTGCATAGAAAGACTATCCTCAATAAAAAGTCTCTCTTCTATAGAAATATTCATTAAAGTATCTCTTGCCTGGATCTCTGGTGTTTTGGTAAATATTACAATTAAAAGGCAGACTTTCTTACAAAAGAGGGTGGTTTTGTCGGCAAGAACCTGCAATTGGGATCTTATCAATTTTTGCCAAACAAACATCAAAATAAGTTTTAGACCTCTGGCATTATTATCATTCGAAGACCATGATCTTTAAGGCAAAGGAATTCTGTAAACGATAGTAATGTTAAAGTATTATTACAGTTTCCTTTAATATTGTATTTAATAAAGAGCGTTACCCATATTTATCGCAGAATAATAGTTATTATAAGTTTTCAAAATTATTTTTCAAATATAGTGACCGTTCAACTGAGAAGCAGCAACTACTTCCCGAGCTATAGGCACCGACAGCTATTGAATTAAGCTCCAAAGTCAAACGGGTTTGGTATATCTACCTCCATTAACCTAGCAGAACCATTTAGGAAATTCGAATTTTCGATAATGCTAATAATTAGCGTGATTCTCGTCGCCTGTTACCTCTACTTCTTCCTCTGCCCCTCTTGTCCCTATCCCTTGTTCTACCATCTCTATTTCTATCTCATCATCTTCCAACCCTTCTGTTTCTCTTTCCACCCATGTTTCTTCCACCTCCCCTCCAAACCCTTGTGGTTCTCCTTCCACCTCTAATTCTTCCGGGAATATACCTTCATTTTTCTCATAATTTAAACACTGTGTCAACTGACATGAACCACAGATAGAGGAGCATTTCAAACCTGCTTTTATGAACAATTCTTCTCGCAGCCTGTTTTGCACTGACAAAAAATTATCTTCAAGAGAACGGCACTCAAATATGGGAAACAAGTTATATGGATGGAAAGGTCAGAATATAAGCTTCAATTCCGTGTGGGTATTAATTCTCAAAAAATTAACAGCGGAGAACCGAGCACAAAAAGCTGTTAAAAAAAGGCCGGTTTTCACCCGTGTTATCAATTTTCCCGGTCCCTGGAAAATGAGTGCATTGTATTCCGAATAAAAATAATTGGTTCAGAGAGTAGACATAGTAAGCTTTCAAATGGTGTGCATTTAATAACAAAATAATTGAACATTCGTTATTTATTTTCGCTTGTTTACTAGATTTGTGAGAACTCCGAAAACGACTGAAAAATGCAAACAAATAAATAAACTTTTTATTGAAACGCCACAAAGATACTGAAAAAAAATTTCTAGGAACATTCAGGACCTCCCCAGACCCCATTTGAAAAAACAAGGGATAATAAACCATTTAAAATAAATAAAATGTGAATGATTTAATGGAAGAGGCCAAAATATTGGGGAAAAATAACAATGGCCACTTTTTGCAATGTCCTCGACGGGCGAGAACGGGGTTTAAGGTACACATATTGATACCTACGGATATTCCCATTACAATGAACTTTAAATCATCGAAAAATATTAATTTTTGACCGAGTTCTGGAAGAATTTGTCCGCCGGTTTACAAGTTAATTTTATAGACGGTAGCATTTCTAGAGGTAGTGCAGCCGCGTAAGCAAGGGGACGTTTGGATGCGATTATCTCGAAAACTATTGAATTCTCGAAAAAAATGATGGTGGCCATTTTTGTAGATAATTTAACGACCTTCACTTTTTACCGAAACAATAATTGTCCAAATTGCATATTTCGGGAGATAATGGCGGGAAACCCTTCAGTTACTGGACTACAAGTGGACGTTTATTTTTTAAATATATACACTTAAAATGAAGACTCATTGATAAAATGTCCTGAATAATATTGAATTTTCCAGTTGTATAATACTTAAACAGTTTTAAGTACATCGAACTTGTGCGTGAACATAACCTTCAATTCACACTTAAGAAATTCCATTGAAAGAGTACGCATATTAGGAACGTGCTTATAATTTTCAACAAGACCATTTTGTATTGCTTGTTATTATCATAACAGGACATAAAACAACTTAGGTACCATATTTGTCAACTAGTGACTGCCACTTAATAAACTGTATTAATATGTGAATGTGAGGATTATATTAATTGATACATTATAATGCTAATATTTGAAGAAACCAAATAAACTTTGTTCGATATTTCTATAGCTGCAAAAAATGTTTCTCATCAATATCTATCCAATCATATTTGACCCTGTAAAATATATTAACCCAGTTAATATATAGAAAATGCTATTAAGCAGATGTGGAGTGACATATTTATGATTTTAAAGGTCACCAGATTCCATCAATAAAATATAATTGTAATTGCGTCTATTAAAAGAACGGTTAATGTAAAACGTGTCTTATCGCTTCTATAAAAAATATACCTTCCAATATGAGTGTTCCAAAAAAATATGCGCGAGCAACAACAATTAGGTGCCATGATAAAACTTGGAAGGGCGAGAAAGCACTTGAAATTAGTTATTTCAAACTGCTAAAAATATTGATAGAATAAAATATAGGATAGGACATTAACATCAAGATCTTTTTTTTCTTTCCTATTGTTATTGGCATAACTACGCGCAATGACGCTATTGTCTGGTAATACCATATTATATATTTTTTCTAATATTACCATTCAAAGTGACCATTTTCATAACATCATGTTCGAATGGGTCCTAACCAGTACCCAGACAGTGTTGGACTTATCCCCAAGGAAATGCCTACCAACCAAACCTACCTCAAACTCACCGTTACTCCCGCCTCGGCATCACTACCTTGCATATTTCAAGACAGGCGGTGGTCCCTCACACACCCTCCGTCATCTTCCCCCTTCTATCTCTCCCACCTCTCACATACCATATCGAGTCCTTCTCTTTCCCTAATCATGCTCTCCACTACGCCACTTATTTCCATCTATTCCTCCTCACCCCTCAACATTATTTCCACCGCGTGTTTTTCCAATACACTGCCTCCACTGGCTCATTTTCCAGCTTCCTAAGAACTTCCTCGTTATTCCAGCATCTAAACACATGTCCCACATCATCCTCCACTTCACATCTTTCACACACTCCAGTCTCTCTTTTCCCAATCTGGTGAAGGTAACCTACTCTCGACCCATGTTCAGTGAGCATCCTGCGTCAAGAAGTAGTTCACCTCCCCGAATTTATGGTCCACCCAACCTCTCCATAACCCCTTGGTGTTTTTTCAAGTTTTATTTTGCACCCAGCTACGAAAAGTTGAACATTTTGCAGCTAGTTGCGAAAAGTGTCGTCTTTTCTTTAATTCGGCAACCGACAATCGACGCTGAACTGCCTTTGGATATTGGTCCAGGCATCGGCCACCTTATTTCCGTTTTTATGGTCTGGAATCCTTGGATTCCATCTCACTCACTCTAACGTTAATTCGTTCGTCGACTCCATTTTGTAGGAATGAACCTCTCGTCACGGCGGTACTGCATACAACCACCGTTAAATTGATACAAAAAACTATCCGCATATCCTTCTGCTATGCCGAAGCGTGTGGGAGCATTGCCGAAGGCGCATGTAGTTGACTACGCCGTACTATGGCGTCCTTCGCTTCGTGTCAGTTTACCGACCAGGAAAATGATGAAGGACGAATGTTTGTCAAAGTTAACTTCCCACACGCTACGCGAAAAAGTCTGAATACCAAATGTTTACCGAACACACGTAGTGTCTGGGACCGGCTTAATAGATGTTCAAAGTGGCGTCCGTTTTTCTTTTTGAAGTCTTTTTGTAAAAAAATTTTTCATTGGTGAAGGAGGGTGATCGGATCGTTCCTCTTTCCTTCCCTATCCCCCGCGCCCTAGTGTATTTTTAGAATAGTAGCTTTCTCAATGAAATTAGAAGAATGGGAAAACCAAAAAATGATATGCATAGAGCTATCTTACTGAAACTAACATCAGGGGACAAGAAATTTGACATACTAAAACAAAGGAAACAACTCAATGAAACGGACAGCGCAAATGGAAGCGGAAATAACTATGAAAAACGAAACGTGAATCTAGAGGAAAACCAGAACAAACATAACATTGAAAATACAAACAGAAATGTCGCAACGTCAGAGATGGAAAATAAAAACGTGATAAATGAAATTGATGGAAACATATGGAATATTGCAACATGGAATGTCAGAGGATTGGCAGGTAAAGAATATGAATTAATACAAGAATTTAACAGAGAGAAATTAGATATACTAGGAATCACTGAAACCAAAAAGAAAGGAAAGGGCGAAATCGAATTAGAAGGACATTTATTCATTTATAATGGAGTTTCAGTAAATAGTAGAGCTAAAGAAGGAGTGGGTTGTATCATAAATAAGAGACATATAGCAGCTATTAAAAACTGGGAAGGGATATCAGAAAGAATCCTCAAGTTACACTTACATTTAAAGACAGAGACAACCATATTCATTGTGTATGGACCAAACGAAGATGAAAAGGTAATGGAAAAAGATAAGTTCTGGGAAACGCTAAACGAAGCTATTGAAGAGGCAAAGGGGAGATTAATAATAATCGGCGATCTGAATGGAAGAGTCGGAAAGAGAGATGAAGAAAGTAATGATGTAATTGGAATGCATGGGGAAATTGAAAGAAATAATAATGGAGCAAGGTTAATAACTTTTTGTTTACTCAATGATTTAATAATTGCTAATTCATTTTACCAACATAGAGACAGTCATAAGTATACAAGGGAAGTAAAAAGCCGAAACGACTACGTAAAGCCGAAACGACTACGTAATTATCAATAGATGCAACAGAACGGATATTAGGGATGTCAAAGTAAAGAGAGGAGCAGAATTATATAGCGACCACTATTTATTGAACGCAAAAATTAAAATGTCAATCAAAAGAGAGAATAAACGAACACAGAAAGAACAAAAATTGAAAACAGCAATCAGGTCATACAAATTAACCGAGATGAAAATAGCGAAAAAATATAAAGAATTGACGGAAAAAGAATTCGAAGAAATTGAAGTAGCAAATATGGAAGTAGAACAAATATGGGGAAAATTTAAGTCAGTACTGATAGAAACTGCTAAAACCGTTTGCGGGGTTACTATCACAGGAAGCAATAAAAAGTTAACGAAATGGTGGAATGCACAAATACAAACACAGGTGAAAATAAAGAAACAAAAATGGAGAGAGTATTTACAAAAAAAAAACAAATGAAAGCTATGAAATTTACAAAACGCAAAGAACTAAAACCAAAGAGATGGTAAACAATGCTAAAAGAGAAGCCTGGGACGAATTTGGCGAAAAAATAGAACGAGACAGTAAAGGGAATCAGAAATTATTTTTCAAAGTATTGAAGACGCTGAGAAACGGTAGAAAGAATAATACAAGATATATCAAGAACAAACAAGGAGTTATACAAAGAGGAGAAGCGGAAATTATGGATAGGTGGAGAAAATATTTTGGAGAATTATTAAACGTAGAAAACGAGCATGAGATACTGAATGATGAGGAAGTAATCACCAAACAAAGAATTGATAATACTGGAGGAAGTCAAAGATGCCATACAGACATTAAAAAGGGGGAAGGCAGCAGGACACGACAATATCACGACCGAAATGCTACAGAATATGGGAGAAAAAGGACTTCAATTAATAACAGACATGTTTAATAGAATATGGGAAGAAGAGAAAATACCGGAGGATTGGGAACTAGGAATAATAATGCCATTATTCGAAAAAGGGGAAGGCAGTGACTGTAACAATTATCGCGGAATAACAATACTAAGTATGGTACTAAAAGTTTATGAAAGAATTTTAGAGAAGCGATTACGGAACATAATAGACATTCAGTTGGAACAGTCACAAAGTGGCTTCAGAAAAGGAAGAAGTACCAATGACCATATATTCACAATTCGGCAAATTATAGAGAAAAAGTATTCGCAAGGTGAAAAAGTATACTTAGGGTTTATAGATATACAGAAGGCATTTGACAGCATCCCAAGAAATTTAGTTTGGCAAAGCTTAAGACAAAGAGGCGTTGGGAAGAAATTGAGGAATAATATAAGATGCATCTATAAAACAACCAGGAATTATGTTAGGAAAGACAATGCACAATCGGAGGAATTTGTAACGAAAGAGGGGCTGAGACAAGGGGGAGTATTGAGTCCTGTACTATTCATCACGGTGATGGACGATGTGCTTAGAGAACTAAAAGAGAAGGTGAAGAAGATACATATAGGATATAGAAATATGGAAGCTATTAACCTATCTGAGTGTGTATTTGCGGACGATTTAGTTATATTCGCAAAGAACGAAAGAGACCTGCAACATAATCTATTGGCATGGAAAGAAGCATTGAAAATTCGGAATATGAATATAAATATAGAAAAGAGTAAAGTAATGGTTATAGGAAAAGAAAACGAGAACATGAACTTACAACTAGAAGGAACTGAACTACAACAAGTCAATAATTTCAGATATTTAGGAATACAGATACAAAGTAATGGAAAACAAGAAACAGAAATAAATGAAAGTATAAGTGCCGCAGTAAAAGTATACTATAGCTTGAATAAAAATTTCCTAGGCAGAAAAGAGATATCCAAACAAACAAAACTGAAGGTCTATAAAGCAATATATTGTCCAATTCTCACATATGGCTGTGAAAGCTGGGTTCTCACCAAATCACTCAAGAGCAAGCTACAAGCAGCGGAAATGAAATACTTACGTAAAGTAAAAGGAGTGACCAGAAGGGATAAAATACGAAATGAAATCATAAGGCAAGAGTTGAACGTTGAACCAATAATAGACAATACAGAGACAACAGTTGAAGTGGTTTGGACATGTCACCAGAATGAAAAATGATATACCTGTCAAGAGGATATGGTATTCTAGAACACCAAAGAGAAGACAGAGAGGACGACCAAGACAATCATGGAACAAAGCAGTTGCAGAAATTCTAGAGAAGAGAAGTATTACATGGATTGAAGCAAGTTCAAAGGCTCGTAACAAAAAGGAATGGACTAAATTTGTGTACGAAAAGTAAAAAGCCACCCTGACACCCGTAGGGTGAACCAGGGTTAAGATTATATATATATATATATATATATATATATATATACGTAGCGTTCCCTTCAGGGAATAAAACCTGAACGTAATGGTTAGTTCGAGGAACATGTGGTCATTTTGAGGAACTCCCCAAAGTGCCACATATATACTGTGTCATAAAGTGTACACTTCAAGGAACTTCAAGTTACGCTTAGGTCATTTTGAGGACTTTTTCGAAAAGTGGAGTTTGGGGAACGACTGAAGTACAGAAGAGGAACTTTGAGGAACTACTAAAGTACATAAGGGGGAGTTTGAGGACCAAAATAAAGTACACGTTAAGGTCATTTCGAGAACTATTAAATATTGAAATTTGAGAAAAGTAGGATCATAGATCTATGATCATGTATTACATGATCTTTGCATACACCTTTTTTCTACTCCACATTTTTATATACAGGATGGTCCTTAAGTAATCGTACATAGAAGTGTGGTAGATTCTTCACTTTAAATATTGCGATTGAAACCAACTTGCTTTAATAAAATGCTGCTAATAAGGAATATAAGGGTTAAATTTTAAGATTTCTTTTTTGCAATAACTAACGTTTTTGGACCTACTTCGATGTTATTTGTAGAGAGCATCAATGTGCCCTAAATTTTGTTGTTGTTTAAGTTAGCGGTATTTTTTTAGAAGAATATTCAAGACACGTTATTTTAATAGAAGAAAAGTATACTTGCTATTAGCCTTAAAACTTATAACGTTTACGGTATAATCCCCTTTTTGGGGATCAGCTGCATGATTATTATTGAAAACATTCAAAAAAAAACTAAGCTGAATAACATTATAACTTTAACATTAAATGTTCGATATGTCCTTCATTCTCGTTGATGCATTTATCTACACGTTCCATAAAAGATCGTCTCATATTGTATAAAAAAACCCGCTTATCTATTTATTCCTTCCCAAAGTAGGTATATAGTTATTTTCCTAACAAATGCGAAAAGTGATACTTTCCCGCACGCGACTGCAGTTGACCCGAACGACGCGGAGCGGAGTTCGGGCAAGCGGTCAAGGGCGGGAAAGAGACTTTACGCATGAGTTAGGAACATTATTTTTTCTACGACCTTATATACAAAAAAGTATACCAACCCATTATTCAAAAGTTATTTTATTACAACATACATATACAAAACTTTAACCAAAAACTATTAATTATTATAAATATTAATATCAAAAACACAATTTGTTGCATTCTGTAAATTACTTTAAATTGCCGATCCAGTAGAGTTATTTGGTATTAACTGGTAAGTAGATGACGTCGATGAGGATGGCATCGGTTGCAGGTCACATAAAGATGACGATGAAGGTTACGGTAACGGTTTTTAGTCATTTGTAGATGAAATAATTTTATTTGATATATTTTTCTTATATCAAACCCGGGTGGTTTGATAGTTGTTTTGTGACACTACTTTAAAGAATGTATTTATTTATTAATTCACGGGTAACACCCAGTATTTTAAAAAACAAGGACAAAATAGGTTAAACGTGTAAAATAAAATTGAAGCTTAATATAAATAACAACAATTATGACAATTATGTACAGGGTTATATCAAAATATCTTCATTATTTTATATTTCCAAAAAATTAAAAATGCAGCAAAAAGCTACGAAAGATGTAGATTTTATTTTATGGACTATTTCGTAAATATTTATTTACCTGTTGTAACAATAGTTATAACTTCCGAAGTAAAAAAACTATCTAATAAGGTCAGCATTTGCATAATTTTACTTTCCCGCACTAGTGCGGGAAAGTGACACTTTCAAAACTAAAATGCGTGCGGGAAAGTGGGTTGAAACGCACGGTAGTAGAAAAAATAATTATTAATTTCGGGAACTATTAACGTAGTTGGCGGACACCACGAATGATTTTGACAGCAAAGCATTCGATTTGTTTCAATATTATTGGTTAAATTGAAAAAAGCGGAAAATGCCGAGGCATAATATTTATTCCAATACAGATATGAGAGATATAGTTGCTATTTACTGTCAGCAAAATTTTAATGGGCGTGCTGCGAAAGAGAAGATATCCAAACAGACAGCAACCTAATCATCAAACATTCAAAAATCTATTTAGGAATTTAGACGAGATAGACGTGATAACTTTGGCCGACCAAGAATAACTACGCCTGATAAAGATGGCGAAATAAAGGTTCGCATTGAAGATTAATACACGGCGATTATCTGCTGCTTTATAAATCAGTGAAAGTTCTATTTTAAAAAGACAACACATCAAGAAGTAGGTATAACCCATACCATTTTACTCTGGTACAAAATTTATCGCCAGCAGATCTATCGTTAAAATACCAATTTGCAAGTGATATGCGAATCAGACAAAATCTTGATCACACCTCGTCGACAGAATTTTATTTACTGCCGTGGTATTTTTTATTTAAGGAACAATTATCTTTGGATTATTCAATGAATTCAAAATAAACCTATGGTGTGGAATCATTGGTAACAATTTCTTAGTACCATAAGAGTTACCCCGTAATTTGAATGTTAAGAAATACTTACATTTTTTGCTAAATGATTTTCTTAATCTATTGGAAGAATTGCCACTGAATATAAGACAAAATAGGTGGTTCATGCAAGATGGTGCACCGCCGCATTATATGAGAGCAGTCAAAACATATTTAAATAACAACTTTCCTTAACGCTGGATTGGTCGGAGTAGCCATTTCCGTTGGCTAGCACGTAGTCCAGACTTTAATCCTCTCGATTTCGGTGTATGGAGTGCAATGAAACTACTTGTTTCTAAGGATCTCATCAAAACCGGCGACCAGCTTTGGAAAGAAATAAATAAAGCAGCGGGTTTTTTTTAAACAATGATGTTATTTAATATGAGACGATCTTTTAAGGAACGTGTAGATAAATGCATCGACGAGAATGGAGGACATATCGAACATTTAATGTCTCACAATTGAAGTTATAATGTTATTTAGCTTGATTTTTTTTAATTTGTATCCTAAAGTTCTTTAATAATAATCATGCAGCTTCTATTCATAGTTCAGTAATTTCAAATTTAAAAAAATTATAAAAATATACAATATTTGCAAACAATTCATAAGGAGAAACAAATTCCAAAATTTGATATTTTGACATATATCTGTTTCTGAAATCACAAGTAGCCTTTTCCAAGTCCAACATAATTTTCACTACTCATGTAGTGAAATCTAAATCCGCCGAATTTCACCTTATATCCAATTATACAAAATCATGAAATACTTCATCCCTTCATGTCATGTCCAATATTAGAAAACAAGTAGGTACCTATTACTGCCGACAAAAATTTAAGTCGAGGGATACCTAATTGCACAATGGAATTACTAGAAGGCCATTATCCGAAATATTGCTACGCCAATGATGCGGATCTTCAAGAAACCATCATAGAACAAGTAACTTATTGATTATTCCAAATCCAGTAATAACACTAAGGTAGGTATTATCCAAATGCACTTCAGACTAATATTTAAAAATAAACCATCTAGCAATTATTAGAATTCCAGAAGATTGCAATATTCAAATAGGTAGCTACCTAGCTGGAGAAACAGTTTCAACTTTCAACCAATGGGCAGATTCCAAAAGTTAGATTTAAAATTTATTACAAACTATCATTCATCAGATTTATTTTGAAGGATTATTAAATGTGAAATCAACAAAACTGCAAAAACCATAAAATCAATTGAAGAAGCAGAAATCCCATAAAAACTGTTTTTCAAAGTCGAAAACTATTCCAAATGATTGTTGGTAGAAATAGAACAAACATCCTTTTTTCAATAAAAGACACCAGCATCGATAACAAACGTTCATTAAATCGTTGGTCAACTGTATCTTTTTGAAAGTACACCGTCAATTGTGTGTTGTAAGTTTTCATTGCGTCAACCGCACATCTATGAAGTTAACAGTGGCGCGCTTTTTGTCGTCTCAATAATTTGGTAATATTCAAAGATGTTTATTGATTGCGGTATATAAATATATAAATTTTACATATGTGGTGTGTGTGATTGTGGAGAATCTTACGAATTCGTTATTATGACGATGTTTATACTAATTTTTTCAAATAAATTAAATCAAAATAATGATATGTAACATCCAATTCTGATAAAATAATTGATCATAGAGTAATTTTAATAAATAAAAAAGAAAATGGAATTCAATTTTGAGAATTTAAAAACCGAGATTTGCATAATTCATTTTCATCAAGTAATTAATATGTATGTAGGTATTCAAGCTTAAAACCTAAAAATGTCAATACAACTTAGGATGAAATTAAAAGAATATGCATGTTAACAAAAACAAGTAATTCCACTATTTATTCAGTGATTAAACTACTGAACACTATAAAAAACTAAATCGTATCGTCAGCCGTCGGATAGACGGTTTACAATACCTACGTACAAAGAAAATCATGTCCAACCAAAGCACAATTTTTACAAATTGTTAAAATTAAAAATCATACTGTGTTGAAGTTACCACCTTATTATTGTATATTTAATTCAATTGAATTAGTTTGGTCGTCATTTAAAAACAAATTGAGGAGTCATAATTTTGCACCGACCCTTACAAAAAATATGATTTTGAAAATTATATCTACATTAAGTTTTTAATTAGGCTGAAGTTCCGATTATGCCCCATCGCCCGATCTCGATGAAAATTAGTGGGATGAAAGCTTAGAGCGTATGGATATCAAAAACACGTGACATATGTTGCGCATGCGCGTAGTTGAAAAGTTGCATGCATGTAATATAGACGCAATTTTTGATATTTTCGAGTTGTTTCAACCAGTATAGAAGCATTTTTTTGCTGTTTTCGATTATAATCATTTGAATATTTATAATTCATCTATTAATTTAAAGAATTTGTATACAATTTACAATTAAAGGTAAGAGATTATAAAGTAAATATTTTACATAGACCTTTTAAATCAACGTATTTATTTCATAGTATGGCTGCTGTAAGACAAAACTTTTACAATCTTTATACTCTATCCAAAGAAATAAGCGATTAACCTTCAGCCCGTGAATTGCCTTGGAATAAAGGCTTAGTCCCAAAAAAAGGAAATTGATGTATCCAGTGCCCCATTGTTTGGTCTTTGCGATGTCGAGGAAAAGTAAAAGGCCGTGAATGACCATTATAAAGCTGCTGCAACCCACACATGGTTTGAACGTCTGAGATGTGATATTAGACAAAGAATTATAATAACTTATGGTTTTGCTGTTGGATTGTCTTTTGCACAAACAATGAATGGAGCCAGCATTAAGGAAGGTGAAACAGTTTCTAGAGAAACTTTATCTGATGTTTT
Organism: Galerucella tenella; assembly: GCA_910591685.1. NCBI lineage: Eukaryota > Metazoa > Arthropoda > Insecta > Coleoptera > Chrysomelidae > Galerucella > Galerucella tenella. The sequence continues at coordinate 2,005 of CAJUYH010000161.1, read as the reverse complement.
TTCTTATGCACGAGAGGTTTGTATGGCCTCACTTGATCGAGATTATAGCGGACAAGGTCAAATAGGTGGTGATGGAATCATTGTTGAAATTGATGAATGCAAAATTAGAAAGCGCAAATACAACAAAGGCAGGCTAGGCTGGTTGTGGGCCATTGGATATTGGGTATGATTGAAAGAAATAGAAATAAAGGCTATCGGTAAGAAATCTGCCCAGAAAATTGTAGAAGTGAAGATGCTCTTACTTCCTCCGATTCAAAAGCATGTTGCCATAAGAACCGAGACACACAGATCTTTGGAAAGGATACTATAATCTATCGCATTATGGATATACACATTTAACTGTTAACCATTCGGAACATTTTGTTGATCCAGATACAGGAGCATACACTCAAAATATTGAGTCTAGTTGGAGATCTTTACGAAAGCGATTAGCAAGAGGAGGAATTAAATCAGACCTTGATCTACATCTCTGTGAATTTATTTGGCGTCGTGATTGCCATCTCACTCACAAGGACCCATTTGTTAAATTCATTGATGACATGAAGGAAATCTATTCAGGACTACCTCAAAAACCGATTGTCTAATTATATAGTTGTATTTTCAATGATTAATGAATGGTTGTTATGTTTTTAGGTTGGGTTAGGTTTGGTTAGGCTACGCAAGAAAGTGCCCGGTGGGTCCGAGGAAACAAAAAATTTTTTCGCGATTTGCGCATTGAACAAATATGATATTCTTGTTCTCCATACTTTAATCAGTATGTGTACTCATTTTCATAATGTTCTGACAATGGGGCGTATATATATATATATATAGGTGCTACACGCAGGCCTTTTATGCCCATGGCAGACAATGGGGGTAATAGGAACTTTATTAATTATACCTAATTAGCAAAACAGAATTGGTGACGTCATTAAAATGGAACCGGAATATCTACCATCTATAACTCCAATAGTTATAATAAATATATGATTTTCAAATAAAATTGATACGCCACTGGTCGGTTTTTCCTTCAAACAAAGTCTATATATTCCAATATTGGAATATAATATAGACTTTGATGTCATGACCCATATTTTTAAACCCTTTGAAGGAAAAAAGCCGCCCAATGGCGCGTATAATTTTTTTTTATAAATTCGAATATTGTGAAATAATGCTTTTCAAATGTACCTAATTCAAATTAATATAGTGGATTAAAAGTAACCTGCATAAAATTTGTAATACAATTCAAGGTCATCACATTAACAATAGTTACACTATAATAGTAATTATGCGCCAAGGTGGAAAAGTGAGGTGCCTATTATTGTCCAGCATTTTTTTCATTACTGTCATTTTTATTTTTTTGAATAGGTATAAGTAGGTATTTAAATCGAATATGAATTTCAAAATTTTCTTGTAAATCAAATTATCCATGGTTCTGTTAAATGTAAAAAACAAATATCAATTTATAATAATATTTTGCTGGTGGTCGAGATTGATAAAAATAAGCGATTCTAGTGGTTGTACTCCTCCTTAGCAAAGGCCGAAGAAGTGGAACTATTGCAAAAAAAATCACAGGTATTTTAATGAAAAGGCATACATTGCATAATATATAAAATATTTTTTCATTTTGTATTTGCATCAGTTAATTAACCTCACATTCTCTCAATTGGAGTGAGATTTAGTTCTAATCAAGTAGGCTCTGTATTTTTATACATCGGTTTGAAATGAACAACTTTTCTACCTCATCAAAAAACAAAAAACTTAGGCTAGCAGTGAAAATAATGTTTTCATCGTGTTAACCACATATCTATCACCGAATACAATTCGGTTATCTATGAAGTTAACAGTGGCGCGCGTTTTGTTTTCTGAATAATTTGGTAGTATTCAAGAGAAGATTATTGATTGCGGTGTGTGTGTGTGCGATTATGGAGAATGTTACGAATTGGTCATTAATGACGATATTCACATAAATAATTAAGTTTCTTCAAATGAACAAAGCGTCAAAAAACTTGGATTATAATATTCC
>CAJUYH010000160.1:84407-150899 GCA_910591685.1 Galerucella tenella | reverse complement strand
TTCTTTCTCTGTCTCTATCTCTCGCCCTTTTTCTCCTCTCTCAATTGCATTCGTAAATTAAATTATGTATTTTCGTTGCTTCAAAACATTTTTACAATGTGCTCGCAATTTTCAGGATTTGGCACAAAGCTAAAAAGTCGCTTATTTTTCATCTATCATTTTTTTTTCTCCCTTACTTACGGCTCTGTGCAATATAAAGAGGGAAGGATTAAGCAAATAAAAGATTAACACCTTATTTCAATATTTTTACATACTAACAAATATGTACCTCCAAAATCACAGAACCAAACCAGTAACAATACTCTCTACACGCAATGTATTATTCTGTCAGCAATATTTTGTATTATATGTTTGTGTTTTTGTGTATACGTGTCTATATTTGTTTTAAGTTCGAACAAATTATTTATCGTTTCACTCTCTCGCTCTCTACATCTCCTCCATCTCTATCTTTCGCTCTTTCACTCTCACTCTCGCTCTCTATCTTCACTACTATTATTCAATTATTTTTTTTTTACTTTTCATTCTTCTTAATTTCGTTATTTATTTCTATTTTAATTTTTTTGTTTTTACTTTTTGTTTTTCCCTTTTTTTTTGTTTTTTATTTAGAATCCGTTGTTGACAATTGATACCACATGATAATATAGCATAGTCACTGTACAATGTAAAAAGTTTTTGTCCGTTTTGTGTTTATTACTTTATTTTTTCGTTTTTTATTTTTCAAGTCCCCACTTTATTTCTTTGTTTGTTTGTTTGTTTTTTTTTGCAACCACTTTCATTGAGAATACGGACAGCAGCAATTAAATCCATTCAATCCATATATCAGTAATGTTTAACTGCTAAAAATCATTATTGATTCCAGTAATATCTGTAAAGAGTTCATTTTTACCGTCTTACCAGAAGGATATATTTTGCAAATTTCAATTATCGATAATACACATAAATTAATTTGATAAACTGATTGTTTTCACTGAACTTATTTATGATAATTCAATTAATTCAATTTCTCATTTACTTACATACTGGAATTATTCATTTTCACTCTTCTCATCTGTTTTGTGTTTTGTACAAGGCTGCTCGCGACAATGCTGAGCTACTTGGGCATAGCTCGGCCTGTTGAGGTCCTGAGTATCGAATAAAATTACAAATTAATTAAAATTATTCCATGATATTTATATTTAATATATTAATACTAAACAGACAAACCATATACGGATGGTTAATTTTCAAATATATATTCCACAGTCATTCATAGAGAACGATTTTATGAGAAAGAGAAACACACGCAAGCATTGTCAACTGATCAGTGAATAAATTCTCCAAATCAATATAATAAATTGGACAATATGTACAATAAACAGTTTCGTGTTTGATGGATTGAAATAAATTTGTATACGTATACATGCTTCGACAAAACAAAAAATTAAACTCCATGGGACTTTAAAACATAAACATAAATAATTAGTTTACGATTAACAATAAATATGATTAATAGGATAATTAAATTTTATTGAATACAAACAGAAAATATTCAAATATATATGTATTTATAAATGAAATTCCAACGGTGTTATGGAACTACAATAATTCACAAATAAAAAAATTAATGATAAAATGTATGAAATAATAGAGCTATTTGAATTTATAAAGATAGTGATGTGAGTTATAATGAAATAAAAGCCATTGGAGATGTTATGATTCAAGCGAAATAATATAATTACTTACTACGGGGAAGCTTGAGGCCGCTCCAGTTTGTGATTGAGGATTTTGTGGGGCAGTAGGGGTGTCACAACCGCACCTTGTTACTGGTTCAGACTCTTCTGCAGCATGCGTATTTGTACTTATGGCCTCATCCATACCATTCACCATGTTCGAGCCATCAGTCTTTATAGATCTGTCGGCGGTGCATTTGTCAATAATAAAGGACTAAAAAACCTCAGCGGCGAATATAATATATAAATGTATGTGTAATTATAATATAAATAGTTTCTGAATTGGCAACGGTTAAATGGTTGGTAATAATTCGACAACTAAAAAATAAACAGATGGGAGAATAAAAATGAAAATAAAAATAAAAACACAAAACAAACAAAGTATGAAAATACAGGAAGGTAAACATTTTTGAAAATGTTGTTTGCAATGCTATTGAAAATTCGTGCATGCATGCGCATTGAATCGAAGAAACAAAAAATGTTATTGATAATGACAAAGCGATAATAAAAGATAGAAAATAATATGTGGTGTTTTTAATATTGATATGTCAAACGAAATAATTTTAAGGAATAAAGAGGGTATTGCAGGGAGGATGCAATACACGGGAAACAAACCAGTATACGTATCATTTATTTACTTTGATGGACAATGATTTTATATTCATTATCAAATAAAAACGAATCATGCGTTATTTTTGTTTTGTATTTGTTTTTTGTTCCTTTTTTTTTTACGTGTTGGATATTACAGCTAATTGTTTATATTTAAAATTATAACTTGAATAGAAATGCTTTCAAAAGTAAATTGAAATCCGAATATTTTAACAACAGTAATTATTAATAGTAACATTAACCAACCCTGAATTTTACAATAACTCCTATTTCAAGTTAATATTCCTTATGATAAGGACCATTGTAATGATTTTATTGTTTTTCTTGCTTTTTTTTTGCCTTTGTTATCGGTTTCTCTATAGTCATTCACCTACAATTTATTCGGTTCAATTTAAGTATTGTGACACTTCATGTCATGATGAATAATAAGCGCATTTTTTTGCGTTGTCCTTTTTTTTTCATAATTTATTATTTGTAAATATTTTATATCGAATATTTATGTTTAATCACGTCCATATTCTTAATTAAATGACAAATTTTGTACTGGATTGAATTTTTGTAATAATTAACATAGTAAAGAGAAAGAGAATAAAATTTTTTTGTTAAATTTTGTAAATCAATTTTGGACAAGCAAATAGATTGCTCACTTATAATTTTATACTTAAGAGTCACACAACTAATCCCAATTGCATTCCGTTTGCAATCTATTTATCGTTCTTACGTTTCTTTATCATTAATTTTTTTTTTTAACCGTCGCGTCAACAATGTGTGTGGTAGTATGTTTAAAAATTGGCGATTATCACGGAAATATGACGGATAGTAATAATTCATTGGTTATTAGCAGTAAATGGCAAATGATAGTCAGCAATTTCTACATTTTTAAATCAGTATGATCATCAGGTAAACAAGTTTTCAATAATTATAAGAATGTTGCTTGTTTCTATACATAACCCGCAATATATATATATGTATATATTCATGCAATATTTGGAGTGAATGATTTTATTCTCAATAAATGAAACCTTCAAACTCTATCTATTGCTCCATATCAAATGTTATTGATAAATGATTTCACAGAGAAAATAAATGACCGTTAAAGACACGGCGTTTGTCAAACAAAAAAGAAATAAATGAACTAAATGAAAGATCGTCTTAAAACATTTTTTTTTTCTTACTTTTTTCACGTGAAAATAAAAACTATTTGATGCGTTGAAAATAAAAAATCAAAAATAATATTCAAAAGTTGTTCAATAACACAAAATAAAAAAAAAAAAAAAAAAAAGAAAATGAATCAACTCACATTGAAAATGAACCGAAAAACACTTTTGTTTCCATTTTTTTTGTTCATCAATGTAAATATTCAAATATATTTACGGCAGACTCACGAAAATCAACTCGGGAATAATTGACACGCGGCATCCCACTTCGTTATACAATGTTTCTAATTCTTTCATTTGTTCCCCAATTTATTGTCGATAAATCAAAAAGATTCACTTAGTCATTTGTATTGTTAGTTTTTTCACAGACTATTTAGCGTACGGAAATCTACAGACGGTTCCTCCGGCGACGCCGTTTTCCATTTCCAACAGGAAGAATACGGAGGTTGCTGCATAACAGCAGTATACCACTTATATAACTATCATTTGTAATTTCGTTTTATCACTTCGAGGCATCTTTTGGTATTTTTTTTAATTTCTTTTTTCCCTTTTTTTTCCTCGCAATTTTGAACATTGTTTCTAAACCAAATTCCTAACATTTTTTTTATCTCTAAATCCTTAATCAAGTATATATATATATATTTTTTCCATTCTTCTTTTTTTCACATACTTAATCTACATATGAACCTTAGAAATTTTTTACAGCAATAATACGCCATAAATAAAACAATGATAGTAGTAATAACTATTATTATTACAACATTAAAGAGCATAGCCAAGTAGCAGCCAACAACAGTTGAAAATAATTCCAGCATTCTCTCCAGGCTTTAGCACGTGCTTTAGCATAAACATATTCACATTTTTAATTGCAACTGTTTTTTTTTTATATATACCGCTAATATATATATATGTATACATGTTTCACCGACCCACCCTTTCTCCCTTTCTCTTTGTATTTCTCTCCCACTCTTGCTCGTTCTCTTTTTCTCTTTCTCTCTCTCTCTCTTTCGATCACTCTGTCTCTCGTGCTACATATTTACGACACAAACAATTAATAAGCTGGGCTTACAACAAAAGCGCACAGCTATCATAAAAAGAAAAGACCTCAAAAAATCGAATCAATTACTATAAAAACCAATCAAGAAAAAAGAAAAATAAATGAGTATCAATACGAAAGAAAATTTCATAAGAGTGTTACTCGAGGTCGTGTAAAGAAAATAAAACGATATATATATATATATACGCCATATTATATAATATAGATATATATGTGTGTGTTTGTTTGTGTGCGTGTGTGTATGTATGTATTTATGTATGTATATATATATATGCATATGTGTATATATACATATGCTTATGAAGAAAAAAGCACACTCACTTATCGGGAGATGACGGGGGAGTGAGAGTGATGGTGCCGAGCGCGATGTCTGTTGTATCAGTATTAGTGCTCGTCACGCCAGTCGTTACTGGTGCATTTGAACTGTTGCTGTTGGTGTTTGTGCCGCCGCTGCCACCGCCGCTATTGGTATTTGTGGTACCAACAGTCGATGTTACAACATTATCAAGTGCAACATGACAACCAACATTTGATCCTGGACTTGTTGATCTACTGCTATTACCGGTATGCTGTTGCGTATTGAAGTTGCTCATTGGCACCGCACCTGTTGTATCTCTATCCTTTGCGCCTTTCATTTTAACAGTACCTTTCACCACATCCGAAAGCCTATTTTGTGATTGTACACTGTGATCAACAATTGTGGCAGATTCTATCACGGCATTATGTGACTTGGTATGATCAGCGTCGAGTCCTGGTAATGGTGGAAATGCTGCAGCTTCCAAATCAAATTGGACTATGCTCCGATTATATTGCTGCATGTTACCATTATTGTTGGATGCTGATGACGTTGATGATGAAACAGCATTATTAGCATTACCACCACCACCACCACCACCACCACCACCTTCGCGTATTGACGCCAACGAATTATTATTCGTTTTTGACATTACGCCATCCTGATCTTTGGTCCTGCGATGAATACGATGACGGGAAAATTGTACACCCGATGGACAGTCCAAATTGGAATTGTCATTGTCTGACGCACCCTTGGCAACATGACCACCACCACCGCCATTGCCGCCGCAGCTACTACCACCACCACCACCACTACCACCACCACCACCGCCACCACTCGCATATTGTGATTCACCACTAACTGATGTCACATGCGTTTGATGAATCTTAGCTCCTCCTGTTTGATAGGAAGATGAGGTTTGTTTGGTCGTTGGATGACTTGTTGTGAGCACTGGTGGAATTGCAACTGATGTCGCGCTGCCAGTACTACTATTAATGTTGCCGGAACTGCCACCGCTACCGCTGCCACTCTTTGACGAATGATTCACACGGCCCATCTGTACCATTCCACTATTACCATCGATCAGTATTCCGCCACTTCTATCAGATCCATTTCTGTGTTTATTCCTAGAGAACATTAACGACGATAAATTATCAATACATAAATGAATTAGGCGCAATATTGTGAAAATAGCAGGTTCAATAAAAATAATATATTTACTTATTTCTTGGATTGAACCTTGTGTGGGGTTTGTATGAAGTGTGCGGTGTTATTCCATTCATCGTGAATACACCGGTTGCCATGTCAAAGTAAGCTGGACTGGCGGCACCCCAGTGCATCATAGAGGCAGGATAAAATGGTTGATGCTATTGCAATACATTAATTATTGATAGTTATCATTACATTCCATTTAATTATGGACAACGAGATATTTTCCGATTGATTTATTCATGATTACTTACGTATACATGAACCTGATTAGGATATGGCGGCATTGTATTTTGTGGCAAGGTAGTGCCATTTGTGTACAGGAAGCGTTGCTGACCGGGCGGATAGCTACTGGGATCATAAACAGGTTGTGGCGGTGGTGTACGATATCCATTTTTAATTCCACCAACATTAGCTACCGTAGGTATGGGTAGCCTGTTCATTGGTTTAGCTTTTATGCGTGCCATTATCGGCTTTCCCTATCATAAATCAAATTTTACTGTTAAGTATTTACAAGTGACGAGGCTGTTTGAAAATTTTATCAAAAACGATGAATTATTGCATGCCCAATGCTTAGCGATAGTGACCACTATATTATTTCAATTTATAACTCGTTGAGATAACCAAATTAATCACTTAAAATCTGAGAATGGGTTGACATAATATATATATATATATATATATATATATATCGTTCACCAACATTGATAATTGAAATAAAAGAATGAATAATATTTATCAAATTACCTGGAATTCTCTGACTTCCTCTCGTAAAAACCTGTAGGCCTTCTGAGCATCTTCGTCCGATTCAAACGTCACATACCAGGAGTTATTGTGGGCAAACTCACACGAAATGAGTCTTGGGCATCCTTCTCCTGAAAATAAATTCTGCAAAAAGACAGAAACAAACGAGAAAAAAATAAGATTATCAATACAAAATTACATGTAATAATGGGACTATTAAATAGAGATAGGATAAAGAGAGAGAATATTTACCTTTACTTCTTCTAGAGGCGTACTGTCTGGAATTTCTCGTAGAATAACTATACATCGTTTATGATTTGGCCTGACTTTTTGTCCCTCCTCATCTACTTGAACATTAGGCGATTCACGTAGCACCTCAGTAATTAGTTTAATATCCTTCGTTAATTTTTTGACTTGATTAAAATTTGCTACCGTCCATATCGGTACATATTGATCATTATCCATTTGTGATAATAAATATGTATCATTGCCTAAGTTCTCTCTGTAACCAAATCAAACATTAGCAAACAATATTACATATACGAATTGGAATCTTTTAAATCCATTTAAATACAATATAATACCTGGAGAAGTAGTATTCAAGTTGTGACGAGAGCATTTGTTTCAGTTGATCCAGAGGGATACCAGTAGCAGGTAATTCTGTCATTGATGGCGGTTGAACTTGGACATCGCCGAATGTAGAAACATCAACTGGTGCGTATCCAATGCCAACAGCACCACTTAATCCTACGGTGTGTTGTGGCGAGGGCTCTAGGCCACCTGTGTTTGGGTCGAGCATGAGTTCGCCCGCCGTGGGTCCACCGTTCATGACACTATAATCTAAACTGGTGGCGTTTGTGATAACTGCACCACCAAATGAACCCAAGGATTCAGGGGTGGCTGGGTAAACCGCCCCTGGTGGGAGCTTACCAATGTCCCCATTCATGTACACGTACCCTGCAATTAAACATAAAAATTTTATTTATCATCTATTGTTTATTCAAATTTTTTTATTTATTCACTTTTAAATTGAAAATATTCTAGACAGTCACAGATGATTGGTTTCAATCAAGCATTATTTTTTTAATATAATTATTGCTCTGTACTGTACTGTGAAATGATATATTTATTTGTTTCGTTCATTTTTTTTTCTTTTTATTTTCAATTATATTCAAGATATATATTGATTCGTGTTATTATTTTTTACCGCTAATAGTTTTCTGTGTAAGTGTGATAAAGCTTATCTATTAAACGAAAGTCAGACTGATGGTATATAATAATGTAAGGCAACGATACATTCTCGGATATTACTGTTTTTTTTTTTTTTTTTTTTTTTCATTTATTTTGGGAAGCAAATATAAAAATGTTAAATGAAATTCAAGGTTGTTGTTTTGCAAAGATACATATATACATATATGTATATGGATATATGTATATGAACAGACATATAGAAAGACAGAGGATTGTGTAAGTTGGCGATTTGTAACACAAACATGTTTAGGGATATCAGTGTCTACCATTAAATGACATCTTTGCTTTAATTGAACGAGCGAATGATAAAGAACGAAAAAAATTGAAAATACAAAAAATGTTTAATAATCGACCAATTGCAATCAAAGTAGTAAATTGATAGTTGATTGGTAACTATCTATCACATTTTTGCAACACGACTATTCACGGCTATCAATGCATAATATTTTTGTTAAATGATATGAAAAATGATGTATTTTAACCCACCAATGTTACATTGCTACTCACATATACCGTGTAATATATAACCACCACAAAATATTTCAAGTATCACCACAATAAATATTTTATATCGAAGCAATTAATTGTTTATAGCAAATTAATTAATACTACCCAAAAATCTTTTTCACAATATCAATGATAACGATTAATGTTATATGCATTGATAGAGATTGAACAAAATATGCTAAAAATCACGTAATAATAATCTATCGGAATAATAATTGGTAGATTGATTGATTGATTGAAATAATGATGGTGAACAATGTAGATTATTTGATAGCAAACGGTGAAAAGAGATATGTGACGTCGAAGAAAGCAAAAAGGAGAGAAGTAAGTAGATGTGAATGAAGAAAGGATGATGGAACATTGCCACATGCTATAAAATAGATCGTTTCGCATGAATCACTGTGCCACGAATATTTGAAATATTCACACCAATTAATATTGTTTAATACTGTTGTCCCAAGCCACATATATCGGCAACAACGTGAAAAGTGATAACTTTGAAAGGACAAGATATGCAATATGTTGGAATACGACTGGCCAAATATAGAGTGAGACGTTGGCCGGGCTCGAGCAATGATCACGCACGCAAGGCAAAGATGATGACAACCACTCCGGTAGGACCACTAATTTTGTTATCGAATGTCGTTACCGAATTCACCATTCATTTCGCAATGTTCTCGAAATCCATGCGCCTTTATTGTAGGTAGTTGCTCACAATGTTCCAAGCAAAGCGTTTTCGTTTACTGTCTCTCATTCACGGGAGATTGTAGAACCGTGCTGCGAGGATCCCCCACACACCACGGCTGTATATTCCATCTAAACGCACCCGTAAATCCTCGTATTCGTTATTTTAATTGTTAATCATTATCACGTACACCTATTTTCTTACATCATTTTTATTATTCAGCGTCACGACGTTTTATAATTTCATTAAATTCTTACCGAAAAGAAGAGTCAACTCAACACAATTTCTCAAGGAAACTACAAAATGGCCGACACAGAAAGGCACATGCCGAGGGGGCTCAATGCATTATGGGTTGCAAAATATGTTATGAATAATTTTTCGCTCGAAGCGACATCTTTAAGCAATTTTCACTCATCATCCGTACTCAAATTTAACAAGTTGTATTCCCGCCAATTTCGAATATCCAGTGTTTGTCTATATTGTGGGCGGCAAGTTGTCTTTATTTTTTTTTGTCCCCGTAAATTTTTTACCAGGATATTATCAATACATCTCAAATACCAAAAAAATTCATTCCACATTGACATATATTTATTAATGTTCAACCTTACATTAATGTAATTGAAAAATAGCCACGTTCAAATCATGAATACATCAATATCAACACGAATTTGCTACTGCGAAAAGAATATTTCATCAAAATAAATATCGACCGATTATTATCATTTATTTATTTATTATGTGTTTTTCTTTAAGGGAAAATATACGTGGGAATTACTATTGAATATTGTATATTTATATTAAATGTCACAATGATGTGTTGTCCGTGGAATTTTATTAACACACAAGCAACATTGCATCTCACCCAATCACAAGTTTAATCAGTAATCATCACCTTTAAACTGGTAAATGCATATACACACGAAGCATTTTCTTTAAATTCATGGGGTAAAGTTCAAGCATACATAGATTATTTGCATCTTCCATAAACATTTTTGCATTCATCATTCTTCATTTGAATATTGTAGTGAAAATTAATCCACAGAAATAACATTTTTTCTTATCACAATTACATTAGTTATCAATTTTTGTCTCTTCTATATTTTCAATTATATAAATATATATGTGCGACTGATATTCAATTGAAAAATTAAAATTCCTTTCAGATAATAGGTAAAATAATACAGAGCAATTTTTATTTTCAGTCTAGCGAACCATCATTTATTTATTTATTTCAAAGCCATCGGTTTCTTTTTTTCTTGTTTTTTTGTTATTTCTCTTCATTCCATTAATTCATTATTCTTCTTTTCTTCTTTCTATATTTGTAGTTGATTTAAAAAACAATTGTCAAAACTGATCGAGGAAGTAAAGTCAGTAACGAATACGCTCATGATAGAGCTGATAAACATTACAAATGTTTTATTCCATCAATAAATAATACATTGTAGAATTGAAGGCACAAAAATTGAAAAATTGGAATTATTTAGCGCAAACGGAAGTTTGTTGTCATTTAATTTTTTTTTTGTTTATTACTGGTATATATGTCTTTACGTGTGTGTGTATATATATGTGTATGTGTCTCTATGTATATAGAAGCGAATGCAGAGCATTCTATTTTATTTATATAAAAGAGAGAAAAAAATAATAATGAAAATGCCAATATAGATCTAAACTAAAACATTGTTTTTCATTTGTTATGTTGTTGTTGTTTGCTGTTGTAATTGTTTTTCTTGCTTTAATTGTTCTATTCACGTCCAAGTCTCTCTAAACACGTCTATGGCACCCAGATACATACTATCTAATACCAATATGTGAATCCATCCGTCGCTATCTGTATCTACTTTTTGTATAATAATTATCTCGAAAATTCACCTAATATCGCTATTAATTCATGTGTGACAAAGTTTCGCAGATTATTTAACAGAAGGCTGTAAAATATTGCTTTCTATATTCTTAAAATTTGTTTTTCATAAGAATATTGTGCCTTTACACGATACTGCTTACATAGATTTTACGTTTTTATTATTTTTATTTCGTTATTTTTTTTTTTCCTTTTTTTTTTTTATTTAAATATATATGTGTATATAATTGGAGTTTATATCCCACGTAGTATCAACAATTAATAGTGAATGATACAGATAATTTAAGATAAGAAGATGTTGGTAAAGGTGGCGTTTTCTTAGGTAGTGGCATGGGTAGGCTTGGTTGACACTAAAATCCGTGAACCTTCAGCTGATCAGGCTTTGCCAGACCTGATTTAGTTAACCACTGACATATATTTTCACGCTGATCCCCCTGCAGCTGAAGAACCTCCCCGTACTCTGGGTGCTCTATTACAGTCCCATTGCAAGCAAACTCCTGCAAAATTTTATTTAAATCTCTCATATATATATATATATATATATATATATACATACATACATACATATATAAATATATATATGTGTGTGTGTATTTAGTAGTGTGTGTTTATAATTTCATTTTGTTCAATTCATATACACACTGATTTATTTAATATTATTTCGTTTTATTACTCAAAATCAATGTAAATAAATGGAACGATAGCTAAAATTAAATTTGATAGTATTACTGTTGAAAAAAAAAAAACAACAACATGAATTAGTAAACATCAAAACCCTTCAATTGACAATGGAATTCAGGACTTTCAATGCCGAGCAAAGTCATATGTCTAAATATATTGTGTATACATATAAATTGAAAACGTTGTATTGTCCGTACAAATATATCGCAAATATAAAAATATAATTGTGGAAACAAATATATTTATACAGGATAAATACAAAAGTAGACATGTGTACAAATCAGAGCGAAGTTTGATATTATAATATTTGCGTTATATCAAGCGTTATAATATTCGTTTAAATATTATGATCGGATCATACAGATTGTTGTTGCATCTCTCATTGCGTTTGACAAATGTTGACGTAGCAAAATTTATTCTTAGAATCACCCACGAAAAAATTGACAGACAGTGAAGGTCAAACAAATAATATATAAATATATAAATATATAAATAAATAAATATATATATATATATATATATATATTTATTTTATTCCATCATCTACCAAAGCACCTGACTACAAAATCTCAATACCCACATGTATAAATTATAAATATTTTTATATGTATACCTTTTTACATGCCCGTACGATTTTTTTCAAGTCATATTCCGAAGATAGTCCTTGTACCGTTGTTAAGGTCTTCCGACCATTGCGTTGTTGGATTCTTATATGCACGAGACCGTCTTGCACATCATCATCTGAACCCTTGATTGCATCTGCAAAGGGGTCTGGAAGAAAAAAAAAAAATATATATATATATATATCTACATATGCATATACAGATAAAACACCAAATCTCATAATAATAATAAATAATGTCTGACTGTACATTACAATAATTCTTTACAGATCAAGCAGATTTTTATATAAACATAATTGTCATTATTGGATCATCAAATCACTTTATCTGTCGTGATGATTGCATGCTGTGGTGCAAAGACGCTTCTGTCCGCCATTTTCACAGAACTATATTTTAGAACGCAAGGGGAAAATTTCACGAGAATCATATTTGTTACTTACCGAATGTATTAAGATTCTGGATGGACATACGACAAACAAAATATATCCCTCGAAGATATACGACTGCAAATTGCAATTAATATTGTGATCAAATGAAGGATGATATACGATAATATACGGAAAGCACCACGCTATCAATACTGGTAAATCCAAAAAATGTTGCACAGAACCCGAACTTTAAGCGGAAGTAAAAGTTGCATTTGTCATGGGTAAGAATGGGTGGGGTTGGAAGTTGCGTTCGTAAACCCATTCGGTTTTATTCACACACTATATAATAAAATGTTAAGTTACGTTTAACATGAACGAATAAATTGCGAATAAACGATATTATTGGTTGAATCAGTCTTCCAATGGAATTAACGCAATTTCATCGGAATGAACGAGTCCAATTGACTTGGTATTCTTTATCACTTGTCAAAAGGTTCAATGTTATTCCATTGAGTTAATTTGATGAAATGTAACCTATATCGGTCATAATTACTATGAAAATGTTTAATAAACTAATTATTTGTACTCGCAAACTTTTAAGAAAATATGTGTTTTATAGTAAATAAATAATATTTCGCTATTTTTTTTTTCGTTAACTACTGTAAAATCATATACACATGTGTGTTATCTATAATGTTTATGTGTGAGATGTAAAATGGCGCCAAAAATTCAAATAAATCCGTAGAGTATTGTGATTGCACCTTTACTAAATATCTTCAACCAATCATCAATCACACAAACTTCTCTGCTGCAACCAATCAAGTGTAAAACTGGAACAAACTCCATGTGCTTTATTGTGATTGCAGGTTAATCATAAAAATCCAAAAATATTCTTATGTATTTATTATATTTCAAATGTCGATTCGTAAAAATTTGTGATTGTCAATTCAATATATTAGAATGTATCGATTTTTCAAGTCACGACAATTGCCATTGCATTCATCACATATATTCGTTAAATCGACAAAAATGAAATTGTGCTCTTACTGCCGAGTATATCATTTAATAACACCGAATCGTAAGAATTTCCAAATTCATAACATTTATCATATAAATTTATCAAATAGAATCGTTAGATTTTATTATTATTCAATAGGTTATTACATAAGTATCGTGAATTGAATGTCAATATACCCATACATAATGTATGGTAAAAATAGTCGTAGAATTTACATTCATTGTATCTTTTTTTTTTTTGCATTTACTTCCACAGCAATGAATTACACCCAGTTGAGAAATCAAACAACAATTACAGCTTTATTGCCATTATCTAAAAAAACAGAACATAAATCGAAGCAGTTTACAGAATTATTGGAAGGTAACCCACACATATACACATTTATATCTATATATATATATATGCATGCGTGTGTATATACATGTATATATACACGTATCTATGAAATAGAAATAGAATTCGTATTCTCAATATATTAATGAATAAGAATTATAAAATTAATATTTTACAGTTGATAATGAGAATATAATCAATCGTAAAGCAGTACTGCGAAATATGAATCCAACTCAATTATCAATGTTCGAAAATAAAAGTGACATTTTTGCAGATGACACTTACAAAATTGATGGATCAAAATTGTTGGAGTTCAAGCGCTCGGATGAAGCGAGCAATCACTTTTCGAGTGGTATAGCACGACTGTCTAGACATCAGAATATGCCAAATGTAGGATCGTATATTTTGGAAAAATCTGATGTTGAATTGAAAAAAATTGATCATGTCAGTGTTATGGAGGATTTGCAAACATCAGGAATTTCGGATTCGGCTTCGTTGATTAAGAGTACTTTATTGTTAACATCAATGTCGAAAAAAGACCAGACACATGATGAGATAGAGGATGAAATTGAAACACTTTCAAATTCTGAAGTGGCAGCTACCAACATAAATTCTATATCAACACGAAAAGCGAATGCCGATGGTGCTGAATTGGAGCGATTAAAGGTTATTCGAGATGAGGCGCGTAAAGAGAGTTTAATTCGTACTTTAACAGCATACTTGCGAGTTTGTGTGAGCAGTGGAATGATTGGTCGTGCTTATCATACAGTAATGTATTATAGGAACAAAAAGCATGTGTCAAAGAAAGCTGTAACGATAAAGCACATAAATTTGTATAATATTTTGCTTCAAGCATATGCAAACGAAGGAAATTTAAGGAAATTGAGAGAAATTTTGAAATTTATACATAAAGACAATCTTGAACCTACAGCAAAAACGTACGCGACTGTATTTGAATGCTGTGAAAATTCCGATGAGATATATCACAAAGTCAAATATTTAACAGAAATTCACGAGGACATGAAAAGACGATCGATAACATTTGACGATATTTTGAAAGAATCGAGAACAAAATTAGGACAATATGAAACTGTTTTAAAAAGTATTCGTGTTGTGGACCGGAACTTTAAACCTATGCAGAATATAGAGGATGAATCTTACAAGTGTAATCTGCTACGGAATATTGAACTCACCAGTACAATATGTGCAAGTCCTGCCGAAAATTTGCTAACAGTCAATGATATAAGGAAGGGATTTCTAATCCAAACTGAAAATGAAATCAACGGAGCTATAGAAATTAGAAGTGTGGAAAAATTTGATGCAACAACGCCTACAGTCGCGCATTACAGACAAATTATTGAAAATCTTGAAAATGATTGGAAAATCGCCATTTCAAATGCATTCGATAGAGATTTAAAAGCATTAAAAAATCGGGAATACCGACCGATTCCAAATTCAATAGTTTTATATCCATGTTTATGTGTTTTGAATCGGGAGGAATATGTCGATGCAATTTTACGTGAAGTGCGAAAATTAGCCGAAGGATCTGAAACATTTAGTCCGTCATTCCCATATTTATGCAAACGATTTGGGAAATATATCAATGAAAAATATGAAATGTTAGAAAATAAAAAAAGTGGCTATATAGACATGACAGAAAAGATATATATGAAATACAGCAATTGGTACATTAACAGAAATAACACAATGAATAGTCGAACTATTTGGCAGAGAATTAATAACGATATCTCGCCAGAATTTTCATTGGAATTGCAGCCAATTCAATGGCCAAGTAATTTACAACTTTCAGTTGGAAAATTTTTATACTCAATAATCCTAAAGGATATGAAAATTGATGTGAATTATGTTAAACCAGGATCCAATACAAAACGTCTATTACCAGCATTTTACACACTATTTCGATCTGCCGGTAGTAAACATCTAGTAGAAGAAATAAAACCACATCCAATACTCTCGAAAATATGGCGTGAATCTAAACCAGAAACGCTAAAATTCGATACAGCATTGGTACCTTCTGTATGCCCACCACGTCCATGGTCATCAGTTCATAGCGGTGGTTACATACTATTAAAAACTGATCTCATACGAGTGCCACATTATGCATTCCAACAGTTAACACGTATTAGTGGTGTGCCACCACATCAAATGTGGCCGGCGTTGGATTCTCTCAATCAATTAAGTTCCATTCCGTGGACAGTGAATAACACTATTCTCGATATCGCAATTAAAGTATTTCGTGATGGCGGTTCGGCCAAATTAAATGTTCCGCAACCGCCGACAGTTCTTGCACCAGTACCGCTATTACATCCCGATTCATCTCAAACCGAACGAATAAGTATAACGAAAGCCCGAATGGAGTTTAAACGAAAAAAAGGCGAAATGTATTCGTTATGGTGTGACGCATTGTACAGATTATCATTGGCTAATCATTTTCGTAATAAAATATTTTGGCTGCCGCACAATATGGATTTTCGAGGACGCATATATCCCGTGCCGCCACATCTAAATCATTTGGGTTCTGATTTAGCCCGTTCAATATTGATGTTTGCATTGGGAAAACCCTTGGGACCCAATGGCCTTGATTGGTTGAAAATTCACACTATTAATTTGACGGGTTTCAAAAAACGTGATCCAATTAGTGTGAGATTGGCATATGCCAATGAAATATTAGATTTAATTTTGGATAGCGCTGAAAATCCATTGACTGGTAAAATGTGGTGGGCAACGTCTGATGAACCGTGGCAAACACTTGCCGCGTGTGTTGAATTGTCAGCTGCACTTAAAACTCCAAACCCCGAAGAATACATATGCCGATTTCCAATTCATCAAGATGGCAGTTGTAATGGACTTCAGCATTATGCTGCGATGGGACGTGATCAAATTGGTGCAACAAATGTTAATTTATATCCCAGTAATGAACCGCAGGATGTGTACAGCAGTGTTGCCACTATGGTTGATGAAATTCGTCAAAATGATGCTCGAAATGGAAATGACGTGGCGAAAGCTCTGGATGGATTTGTTAAGCGCAAAGTTATTAAGCAGACCGTCATGACGACTGTTTATGGTGTTACGAAATTTGGTGCACGTCTTCAAATTGCTCGGCAACTGAAAGGTCTGTTAAAATATTATCAATATTTTCGAATAAAATTTGATACATATGTCTATTTGTTTTTTTTGTTATTTGTTAGATATTGACGATTTTCCACAAGAATATGTTTGGAGTGGGAGTTTGTATTTGGCACAAAAGACTTTTGAAAGTTTGAGTACAATGTTTGAGAGTGCGAGACAAATTCAAGATTGGTTTACTGATTGTGCGCGAGTTATATCAACGTTGAAAGGACAAAATATCGAATGGCTGACACCCCTTGGTTTACCTGTGATACAGCCTTACAGTAAAATGATGTCACTCAAATCCGAATTCACAGACATTTTCGTTGATTCACTTGAGTACGTAGTGTCATTTAATTGTTGCAAATAAAACTAAATAATTTATAGAATTAATTATAATTATTTGGCAATTATTTCAGAAAACCAAATACGATAAAGCAAAAAAATGCATTCGCGCCAAATTTTGTTCACTCTTTGGATTCATGTCACATGATGTTAACAAGTTTACATTGTGAAAAAATTGGAATAACATTTGTGTCAGTTCATGATTGTTATTGGACACATCCGTCCACTGTCGAATTAATGAATAAGGTAAAAAATAATTGCATACAATTTATTATTTTGTATGGATAAAATAAAAGTCGAAATACTTTTTATCTCACAGATATGCCGAGAGCAGTTTGTTGCCCTTCATTCTGAACCCATACTAGAAGATCTATCGAAATTTTTTATTGAAAGATATACGGAACGTAATCTGTGAGTAATAAAACTTGAATACCAGTCTAATTTGTTGTGTTTGCCAGTATTTGTTTCTAATTTTTTTTTTATTTCAGAAATATCACTGACAAAAGTAATCTCGAAGGTAATTTATCAGAGCGGAAAATATATCGCACCGTATCTAAAATTCCAAGCAAAGGGAATTTTGACCTGAACGGTGTTTTAAAATCCACATATTTTTTCAGTTAAATATACCAAACTCACCAGTCACAGTTAATGTTATTAGTTTATATAGTCACTGATAAAAAACAAAATAGCTTAAAATATTACAAACAGTATAATCATTCATTAATTATTAATATCAAATAATTTTGATATTAATGAAACGAAACAAAAAAAATTAAATACGCATTGTATTTTTTCATGTAAATAACTTTATTATACATTAATTATGTTAATAAACTGTAGTTTAACTGTAAATTTATACGACATTACCCGTCAAATTAGCGCTGTGGTAAATTGGAAAAAAATATAAATTAAATATAAAAAGAAAAATTTATAATGTTTTCGACAAGTATTTACAAGCCATTTCGTATCAATACATTGAACTTAATCGTTATCTATTATACTTAATTATCAAATAGAAAAATAGATATAGTCTCTGCTCTTATATCATGTTGTGATTCAACTCGACCAATTGACGTCACGACTAACACTATATATACATTATAAACATTTTCTTTTATTTTTCATTCTCATTAAAAGTGATTATAGATACGGTTGCCAGCCACAAAAGAGCTTGGAAAGATTGGCGGGATCGCGGGCCTCTTGAATAAGTCGCTCAACTTGTCCAGAAATACTTGTAATCAATCCATCCTCAGTTCCTTGAAGTTTTTGTTCAATTCTCAATAACGCTCTTTCCGCTATTTTATTTATATTATCCTCACCTATGCAATTACAATACAATAACATTAAAAATTCTTTTATAATTACATCAATATCAATTTCAAAACTCACCACGTGAAGTATCATCATGAGATGAACCTCGACATTCACTCTGCAATTCCCACGCTTTGGCAGGTGTTATTGTCCATGAAAAAAGTGGAGCATAAAGAAGAACTTGTAATAAAGTTATAATTATTTCCCTTCTATTTCGTAATACAGTCATTGTTTCTTCACAACTTTTACGCATTACTCCTTGGACACCTGAAATACCCATGGCTGCTTCCATGTCGCGTGTGAGACGGAATGGTACAGTTTCGGGAATTGGCAATATCTTGCCTTGTTCAAATGCAATACCTATAGAAATTATCAATCATTTTCTATGAGAATATTGCTAAAAGTGCAAATGAATGGAAAAAAAAATTAACGAAACACAATATCCATACCAAAATCTATGTGAATAACTTCGGCAGTGGTTTGGTCTATTAAAATATTGCTGAAATGCCGATCGCCAAGTCCTATAATATATCCCACCATTGATGTTGTCGCAACACTGCGTACATATGCTAATCTTCGTTCAAACCAAATTTCCGGCGATGGAAATTTCTCCATAAAAAAGTATTGAAATGCCGGACGAAGATTTTCACAACATTCCAGATAAACTTTTAATTTTTGGGCATTTGATAATGGTTTTGCATTTTGTATTTTTGTTTTGCACACATTGGGACTCCAATCCTGTGGATAATACTTTTTGTGCATACCAATTATATTCTTTGTGCCACATAGAATAACACTAATTGGCAGTGTATTATCGCACCATTCCAATACACCGGATCTTTGTGACAGTGGAACAATTTTATATGTTCGAATATTCAATTTGCGACGTTTACTTTCTTTTCTCGTGCCCAATAATAAATTGATAATTGTAAAAACTTGTTGCATTACAGCGTCTTGACGTAAATCATCTTTTCCTTTTATCAATTGTTTTCTCTGAATTCCATCAGTTCCTGTGCATACAATTTTTTTTGGTGCATTTACACCACCAACACCTTCATAATATTCATCGTACTTGTAGACACTTACAATATCACGGTAATCAGCTGATGGACGAACGTTCAATGTTATAGTCGACATTAAACTGTATTGAAAATTTTTAATTTTCCGAATCGTTTGATTTGTCGGAATGCTGTTAACTTGTTGCTGAGAATTAAATGGCAGATACGCAAACATTATTAATGCATTGGCAATACTACGCATTTCTGTTATAATCGGTGACAATTCACCCCTATTCAATTGATTTATCAATTTCTCCGCACCAAGTTCACGTTCGGTTGCTTCCGGCCGACGATTCGACATTTTATTATATTCATAATCAGTATAATTGTTCACAAGTGCAAATAACATTGGTAGCGTGTGATGAGGATGTTTTTCAGCGCATCTCTTTACCAAATCATAAATTTGTATTTTAAAATGATTGGTATTGGTGATATGACTGATATGTGGCGCAAGCTGTGGTACAAGAGGAAGGAATTTAAACGATGGAATTTTATCCAAGTGCTCCATAAACAGTCTATTCAATTCGATATGATCCGTATTATTTAGCCACAATGAAACAAGCCGAAATACCAAAAAATTATGATTTTCACCAGTCTTCAATGTCAGTAAATAATTCGTTACCGCCAATAACAAATACATTTTTTGATCACTCTGTGTATTTTTATATTCCGCAACGTCAATTGTATCTTGCGCTTTATGTGATTTCAATGCGTGCTCCTCCTCTTTGGGCAAACGTTTTGGAAATTTTACTGGTCTTTCATTATTTCTATACTCGGCACATTCCTTTAACGATTCAAATATAGGCGTCTTCATATACGCATTTATTTGTTGATATTGTGCATCAGCAAATTGCGCCAATGCTGCATAAGTATCATTTAAATTATTGCCAACATCCGATGAGTTATCAGATAATTCAATTGACTTTACATAATATTTTTCAATAACACATTGTGGATTTTCCGATTTTGTCTCAGCCATCCAATTACCATAAATTCTCAATGCTCGTGCTTTAAAATTATCATTCAATTCACGTTTATTAATTAAATCACGCAATAAATAACGTCCAATATCCTGATCATTACGTGCCCAAGCCAACAGTGCATCGTGATATTGCAGTTCAATCATTATATTATCTGGAAGATTGTTTTGTTTTGACAATAATGCCAATGATCTTGCGGCAATATGTAGATATCCTTGTTGTTCAGCGCATTTTGACAATTCCAAATGCATATTTATCAGTGCATCATTCATAATTGGATTATTGCTCGTGGAATATTCAATACCGCACATGACTATTCTTTGTGCAAGAATCGATTCGATATAAGTGAAATCATTAATATTGGTCAAGTCATGCTGTGACCAATGTGAAATAACATTGGGCCAATCATTGGACTTGGTAGTGGCCAATTGTTCCAATTCACAAAGCATCTTTAATTTAAGTAATTTTGGATACAATGTTTGACTGCATTCTAAACTGGCATTACGAAGACTTTTAATTATACTCGCTCGAGCCATATCAATCGCATCTTTCACTGCTACATTATCATTTGCGTGTAAACATTTGAGTGCTTGATAGTGATAAAAATCGTAATCATCATTTTTAATGATATTAAATAAATCCGTTTGTTCAATTGTGGATGATTGTCGGTTTGAAACAATATTCCAGTCTGACAAACGCCATGCTGTTTCGTAAACATATTCACTGACATTGTCCACATTTGGGTCAGTGCTAATAAATCGATTTAATAAATAATCCAATCCCGAATGTCGTAGCGCCTTTGGTAAATCATTTGTAAGAGGACATCCTGATGTCAATTCAACGTCCTGCGATATCATAACTTTATCCCACTGTTGCACGTGAATATAATGTTGCATTCTTGATGTTGGATCTTTCAAATGTGATAAACCACAGCCATGTATTGAATCGGAATCACCAATTTGTACGAATGCTTCACGGAGTATGTGTTGCAATGATTTTCCATCAGTCGGATGTGTCTCGTAAATATGATCAATTATTGATATACCGTCAGCTCTGTATGTCTGTTGTAATTTAATTTGGCAAAATAATTCGGCGTACAGTACCGAGGTAAAATAGGCCGAACAATATTGCGCAGCTTTGGCAATATGTAAATAATTTAATTTTAATGCCAAATTATGGTCGGATTGAATGCGAATGAAATTCACAATATTCAACATACATTTTACACACTCGTGACTGAAAAAATTCATTTTTTTCTGTTCACTTGTATACATTGTATTCTGTAATTTGATAGATAAATCAAAATACTCGTTGAAAAATTGATTTATACATTTGTAAACGTCTGTTGCTAAATAATCGTTTGAACATATTATCATATATATCAATTCTGGTAGAATCATTTCACAAAATTCAGTGTTCAATTTGCAAATTGGTATTAAACATAATGAGTAAAAATTGGTGAAACAATTCAATACCATACAAACGACATTTGTTATCCACGTTGTGTAACAATTAATTTGATCGCCGCGCCATATTTCATTGTGTGGATCGAAACAGTTTAAACAATTGTCATTGTGCAAATTTATCACGCGGTTTTTCGCTTTACCACTAAATAAAAATGGATAAATGTGCTGCAATAACATTTGTTTACTCGAGTCCGTGATATTTTGCAAATATTTTACCGTCAATATCTCTTGTCCCCAATGCGATGCACAAATTTCATAGAGCGCGTTTGAACTGGCTTGTCGTAAATTATCATCGCTGCCAACAAAGAAATCAGCCAATTGCATTGCGATTCGATAGGTCAATATTAATTCAACTTGACCATGTTCAGTAACTACACACAGTGATTTTTCACGGTGTAAAATCATTGTTGTTAAATCAGCAGGTCCAAGTTCACCCAAACACTGCGCAGCTTCTAATGAAATATTAACGTCCAAATTTTCCGTCAATTTTACCAATCGATAAATAAGTTTATGAAGAATACTTGAAGTACAGTCCTCGGCGAAACCTCGCAACTTCTCCAAATCATGATACATTGCATTTAATTCCGACTTTTTTTCAAACAACGTTTGCTTTAAATGTGACAGACCTTCGAAACTGCAGTTCATTGTATTTACATCCGAACCAGTATTTAAAAAATGTTCAATTTCATAACGAAGACTACTATCATTGTTCGATGTACTTTTCAGTGATTCATGAACACATCTTATATTATCGAATGACGGATGTGACGGAAGTGTATCCAATTTACGAATGGCATCCGTGATGGCTTCAGTTGAATCCACTATCAAGAAATTTAATATCTCATCAATTACATTATTTTCCATTTTATTCGATTGTCTTATTGCAATTAAATTCTTCACTAAAAAATTTAATATACAACTAATTTCTTCACATCTCAATGGTAATGTTCCTTTGATAAAGTTCAGTAAATATTTCGCAACAATTACTGATAGTACATTGCTTTCATTTTGAATTAAATGGATCAACGTATAGCAAATATCACGCACAACAAACATGGCCATTTTATCAAAAAATTCATTTGAAATTTCATACATCAGTAAATTACAGAAATACGCATACTGATGAAGTGCCTTGAGTTTATATTCTGTCATATCAAATTGATATATATTGCTAGATAGTGTCAGTAATATTTTTTGTATGACACTTGGATTTTTCAGGACGATAAAGTGAATTAGAGAACAGTTCATTGTTGACAGACATTTTTTCAGCAGTTGAAGACTTTGCTCAACCGTTGAATGAGTTAAATTTAACATATTCACATGCGGAAGAAATGCAAAAGTATTGAACATTTCTGAGAAATGATTTTCATCATGAATTCCTTGAAATAAATTTATCATTATATCGGCAAATTTTTCTTTAAGTAATAAATTAAATTGACGTACACTCTTAAATTCATCCTGATTATTTTTCAAACGTGTGAAAATATCCATTGCGTACTGTTGAGATTTATTGTTGGTGTTTGATACTTGTGCAAATAACCATGCCATTATTAATGGAAAATGATCGTCAATTATTGTGGAAAATGAACATTCAAGATTATCACATATATCCATCATATCTGATAATTCATTCTTTTCCAATTTAATGTGTATAAGTGATGCAATGTATTTTCTGTAAAAATGTTCTTCCGATGTTGCTTGCGTTAATATCCATGGGAATTTCTTCATTGAATAATTATTTCTCATCCACCGCATTATAAGACTAGATAGATTTATTTCAATTAGTCTAACGCGACTGGTATCATTTTTAATAACTAATTTGAGAATTTTCGTAATTGAATTAATCGATATATCTTTTGCAGCGAACAATTCAAAAATAAATATTAAAGCTTTTTTTTGAAATAAACCGCTTGCATGAATGATATTTCCAAATGTATATAAAGCTGTTGAGGTTCTCGTTTTCCATTCATCATTTTTTACAAGCCCCATAAAATTGGGATGAGTAATAAATGAATTGAATATAATTTGTTCCATATCGATAAACAATTTTTTCTTCATCGTTATGTCAATAGTGCTCGATGCAAAAATTAAATGCACAATTTTCACGGTTTCCAGACGCACAATATAAAATGAATTGTCAATACCAATTTTTTTTATCGCATCAATAACTGGAATATCACTTTTTATTGTGTCCAACAATGGAATTAATGGAATTACTTTATTGAGACATTTGAAAAAGTGAACGTAAACCGGTGGACCAAAAGTATTTTCTCTCAGCAGTATATAACTTTGTCCAATTATTCGTAAAATTTTCGATGTATTCCCACCAACCATTATCATATGCTCGAGAAATTCCGGTATAATTTCCATTATTCCAATAATACCATTCCCATCATTTTTCCATAGTTGAAAAAAATCATTAATAAATGTCCCTATTGTTGTCATTAATGATGGTGAAATAAATCCTTTACGGCAGGTTGCCAACGATCTCATGAATACCAAACCCTGCCATAAATTACCAATTACTGTTGGAGCATAAATTTTAACTTGTAGAAAATTGGTCAAAGCTCTCGTTTGCATTTGTGATATTTCTTTGCCGGCATCAACGCAACCAAATGATGTTAAAACGCGATAAGTCCCAATTGTAATAACGCTCGCATCAGCAATCTCAATATACAGCGATGTTCTTTTATCTCTTAATTGTTCTCTACGATCCCGTAATTCAAAAATATCCTCGTAAAATTTAATACCAAAATTATTTAATTCACTTGGCTCACTGTTATTCACAACATTACATATACCAAATAGAGACAACAATACTTCGCGACTGGACAATTGGACAATGGCATCAGCAATAATACTGTGATATGAAACTTCATATAGTGTTGAAAATCCTTTGATTATGTTTATTAAGAGAATATTTTTACGATCAATCATTTTTTCGCACATAATCAATGCGTTTATATTCGTAAATGCATTTTGAAATGCACTTTTCAAAACTTGTATTCGTTTATCATCACTCTCAATATTCAATTCCAATAAATTGGATATGAATTTGGCGACTATTGTTAAATTGTAAATTATTCGATCAATATCTTTGATATTTTTTTCATCAAACTGAATGGATTTATGCAATTGTTCAATTGCAAATTCCAAAATCTTTTCAGAAAATAATGGTTTGACAACTTTTCGATTATTCGCTGCATTTAATGTTGGTGAATTTTGTGTGAACAAATCCATCTCAAATTCCAATGACAAATTACATCTTGTAATATCGTTTATGCTTTTCCATTCGCTATCACTTTTAAATAAATTACGACGCACTGTCGTTACGTTTTCAGTACATTGACAATATTTTTTATTCCAAGTTTTCAATGTTAAATTCGTAATAATTTGACAAAGCAGCGTTACAGTGTCCGACGTTATTGTTTTGAATGTAGAAATATTAATAACCCATTGCAATAAACGAATTTTAACTAAATCTTCCTGTTTCATTGTATTAGAACCGATGTAATCTGGTATTGTTATATTTTGACAAATAATATGAAGAGTTCTAATGGAATATAATGACCAAGGTATCTCATTTATCGTATAAAGACATAACAATGTATTGATATTCAGTACACCAAAATTCTCAATCAACAATTGCAATAATTGATGGCATTCCGTTTGATTTTTTCCCAAACCCAATATTTTAATGAGCATATGCCAAATTTTATTCCAATACTTTTTCGTCACTTCAATTGGCATTGAATCACATGATAACATTTTTTCAGTCCTTATCAAAATTGTGCACAGTCGACATAAACTATCCATTATCTTTTCATTGATCATTGTTTCCGAAAATTTATCACTCACAACTTCCATGAATGACGCGAGGTCATTGACCATTAAAATATGAGGATACTTTTCAATCATAATAGTGAGTATATTAATGATAGACAATTGACATTCAATATCATCATTTGAAGACTGTATGGTGAATAAATCAATTGGTTTGCGAATGGTGACTGACAATCGTCTTCGTTTAATTCGTGGCAATTGTTCTATACTTGTAGAATTTAATTCTGCGGTCTGATAGCACGCATCATCAATAATTTGTTTGCACACTTCACTTGCCAATTGAATAAAACTTGGTAATAAAATGCCATTTTTAATATCTTTACGAATATTTTTATAAATATTCATCATTATTTGTTTCCACTCTGACCAATCGTATGCATATGCTGTAGTCTCAGTTGATAAAGCTCCAACGGGATGATGGAGCAAAACAAATAAATATAATAATTTGTACTTGTCTGGATTGTCTTCCAAATTAATAATCTGTGGTATTATATCCTCACTGAATTCACACAATGCTGTACGACATTCTGTTCCAATTTGTTCACAAACTGAATAAATAAATTTGTATGCAAGTTTCGAAAGTAGAACGGCATCTTTCGTTACATCATCAACAACTCTGCCTAAAACATGTCAAGACCAACATCAGATAGAAATAAACTTATAAACAATTTAAACTCATGTGCACTATAAAAAAAAAAATATAAATATATATATTTACGCAAGAATGGAATTGTTGTCTTGATGTCATGGAGTAAATGCGACTGCAAATAACTGTAATGCACGATTTTCTGTAATGCTTTCAATATCAAATCCTTATTCATCTGTGAGCTTTCATACAGCGTAATACTTATTCGTAATAATTTCTGCCAATGTTCCGGTAATATTTCCATTCTATACAGTCTAATTGACAGAATATAATCGACAAAAATTTTCATATAAGTAACATGATAATGTTTGTATCGATCGCTATCCAAAATTTCAAATACGGCCATCCGTAAATCCGAAAAATTTAAATAAACTGCCGACGTTGTGCTTGCATGTCGCACAATATTTAATATAAGTGTACAACAAACACCTTGCCGTTCAATCACCGTTCGCGAACTCGTTGTGGTTAACTTTTTCACCTCCTGCAACCAGTTATGTTCAATTTAATTAAATAAATTTAATAACAATCCATTATTACATTATTATTAAATGTTGCCAATCAGTTGTGTATCATACGTCTAAATTAAACTGATGGCATTTTTCAAATAATGCATTCCATGTAATGAGTTTACGATTTTCAGATGCTGTCAACTCTGAATTTCGTGTAAATTCATCTCGCGCCGCATCATTATCAATAATATCCAATAAATTTTGGAGAAATTCCTGCAAAAATATCAATTGTCACATCAAAATATAAATTGTAACAGATATTCAAATGATATATATCACACATAGCAAACTTACTTTTCTCTCTCCGACTTTTTTGCTGTCAGCTCGATGAAAAATTTTATGGACGCTTGTTGAATAAGATGACATTTTTCTAATTTATTTGTGATATTAGTCACTTTCGATAATGTAAAAAATAAACAATAAAATCAACATTTCAATTTTGATATAAATCTATTTTTTTTAACGATCATTCATTCTGACAATGTTCATTGGGCAAAATAGGTACATTTAGATATGATAAGGACTACATCATTGGATAAGTTGGAATATTATTGCATGTAATTTTGCTGATTTGTTTCTGATTTTTGTGGCAATCCCTGCAAAAGATGAATTTATTTTTCAATTTTTATTTACTTTTGCTATTTATACGACATGATACAATTACGCACCCAATACGAATATGTATGCACAAACAATGTAAGCCGGCTTTCTTATACTCTGAAATTGCCTGCACTAGTTATATTTGTATATTATGGTACCAACTGCTGAACAAATACACAACTCGTATATTTGTTGTATTTTTCTTCATAAAATCAGGTACACCGACACTGTTATACATATTTCTATGTATTCAAGTTTATATGTATTGTAATAAAAATGAAAACATTGTAAATAAGTAAGAGAAAACGTATTTAAATAGTATTGTGGTACTATGAAGTTGGTAATGTTTTGAAATATAAATTTTCCCGCTGTATTGTCAACAAATTCGCGATTGCGCGCGCATATATATATAATTTTTTTTCCATACCAAGCCACCAATTATACACGTTCGTGATTATTTTCAATATATAACCAAAAAATTGAAAGGATCTTTGTATTGTACAACCAAAACAACAACAATAAATAAACAACAATCGTGAAATATCACGAAAAAATTCACCAACTATCAATGAGAATGATATTACAGAAATAAATTGTACAATAATTATTATATATACATCAGAAATGGCAGACGATAATAATTTGCTATTTATTCGGGGTGGTCGCAAAGTGTGTACACATTTTATATATTATTATAAACGAAAATTCCTCAATAACAATGGAATAAATCAAATGTTATAATTCTGTATAATTATTTTTATCAGGGGGATGATGGCACTCAGTTTAATGAGGACGTTTGGGATGATTCTGTTTTAATCAAAGCATATGACAGAGCAGTGAGTTTAGCGAAAGATGAAGTTGCTAAACGTTTAAGTTTAGAAACTGATAGTTCTCAAACAAAATCTACAAAATCTCAACGTCCAACACCACCAGTAATGAATAGCAACTATCGGAAAAAGGTTATTATCATTCAATAATAGAACGAATAATGAATTCGATGCATGTTTTCTTCATGTAGAATTTTTACTCTGTTACAGAAATGGAGCGTTGGATGTCCATGTCGCGCAATATATTCAGTGGATGGCCAATTGTATGAAGCTATCATATCAAAAATTCTTAAAGATTCAGCAACGTGTATCGTGAAATTTGTAGGTAATATATCAATCTTTTAGAATGACATTTAACAATATTTATAGCAATATAATACTAATTTCAAGATGAATAAATTGTAGGCTATGGTAACGTTGAAAAAGTAAATCTTTCAACGCTCCAAGAATCCGATGGATTAGAGAGTCAAGTGGCCCAACAAAAGGATGCTCTTGCATCTAAAACCAATATAGTTGATGATGATGGGAATAATTTACATGACAATCATCCATCGTCGAAATCATATGAATTTATTGAAGAGCGAATGGATTATGAATCTGAAATACCTAAACAACAGCTGAAACATCAGCAGAATTCGAGTCTGCCATTCAATCCGGCATTAAATATGATGCCACCAGCACCGCCACTACCACCACAATTGATAGCACGGTAATATATATTTATTATTATTGTTTGTTTTGTTTGTTGGAAGAATATAATAATTTTTGTTACATGAATATTTGTTTGTAGATTGCCAGAAAGTGATGATGATGCTCTTTCAAGTATGCTCATGTCATGGTATATAAGTGGCTTTCACACTGGTAAATAATGCTATATAGATTATTATTCTTTCGGAAAATTAGTTTACAGTATTGTTTATACGAAATTATCATTATCATTTTTTCCATCCATTGTCAACAGGTTATTATCATGGAATAAAACAAGCCCAAGGCAGTACACAAAGCCGGAAAAAAAATTGAATACCATTCTAATTTTCATGTACGATCCATCTCTAATTTATATCGATTTTAATCATAGATAATATCAAACTATTGAACATAGTACTTTCATTCTGCTATATTATTCATCTAAATATTAAATCTACTGTCTCATTTTAATTTGCCATTCTTTATATTTATTTGCAAGATGTCGTGCAGTGGGTAAAACTATTCTTTGT
The DNA here is from genome assembly GCA_910591685.1 of Galerucella tenella. NCBI lineage: Eukaryota > Metazoa > Arthropoda > Insecta > Coleoptera > Chrysomelidae > Galerucella > Galerucella tenella. The sequence continues at coordinate 120,864 of CAJUYH010000160.1, read as the reverse complement.
GCCTCTTGAAGTAATGCAATTGAATTAATTAATTGTGGTGGTTTTGGAATATTCATGGCAGTTTCACATTCGCGAGCCGCTACATAAATTCGCATTTGTGCCATCCACGCTTCTTTACACAGTCTTTTCATATCCGAGCCAGAATAATATTCCGTAATTGATACAATATTTTCAAAATCTTCAAGTGTATGAAGACTTGATGCTGTATAATGTTTCATTATTCCTCTTCGAACATTTGCATTTGGCAAATCTACGAGTATATGTTTGTCCAGACGTCTCAGCAATGCAGCATCCAAATTCCTACATATAAATTATTCAATCAGTTATTAAAATTATGTGTCCGAAATAAATGATTATATACCAAGGAGTATTGGTTGCGGTTAATAGCACCACGTTATTTTTCTCCATTGATATGAGTCCATCAAGTCTAGCAAGAAATTCCGCTCGAAATCGACGTGCTGGTTCGGATAATTTTCCACTATATTCACCATCACCCGCCATTGTCCAATCAATTTCGTCAATGAAAATAATTGATGGTGAATGGTATATTGCCAGATCGCACAATACCTAAATAAAATTATTCAAATGATTTTATCAACTAATTCCACCACATATTATTTGGTACGTTTTATATTTACTCGAATATATTTTTCAGATTCACCGCGCCATTTACTTATCAATGAACTCGCGGTTATATTGAAGAATGTTGATTCACATTCAGTTGCTACAGCTTTTGCTAGCATGGTTTTTCCTGTAAATATATAAGAAAAGTAATTTCGAATGAAATATTATAATTTTAAGTTATATTGATTCTTTCCTGTTCCAGGTGGTCCGTACAGAAGAATTCCACGCCATGATGCAAATTTCCCCGTGAATATTTCCGGATATTTTATAGGATAAATTAATGCCTCTTGCAAGAGTGTTTTACAGTTGTCTAAACCCCAGATATCATTCCACGAAACATCTAGATTGGATAAAACTATTTCCTATGAAACAGAAATAATGGAAATATTATGCAATATTCAATAAATACATTTTCAATTATTGAGAAAATATTATTGTACTTACGTTTGTAATTGCTTCAGCAATTTCTCGCAACTCTGAGCCATGTGAATATAAATCATTCAGCGGGCGCAATTTATTGAAATTTCTGCTATCAGAAATACCACAAAATATGTCACTGACTTCATTGCATTGCGATTTTTTCATTCTATCAGAAATTGGAATTATTGTCAACTCAAGATCTTGATTATTTTCAGCTGCCACTGATAATTTTTTTTCCTTGGAATTTTCAGTGGACTCCATTTTTTTAACGGGTTTTTTATATTTTTCTTTTTTACCTCTAGATAAACAAAAAAATTGTGTATGGAAAATTAATATTTTTCAATTCAATCATTTTATAAATTCATTTACCCCAAATTCTCTTGATGCATTGATAGAACATTGTCAGATTTCTTACAAATTTTTGGCAATTTGTTGAATTTGGATAGATAATAATCCGTATAAGAAGCAAGAATTGAATCGAGATCAATATTGTCACATACTCTTATATCTGTTGACAATTTAGCTTCACGTCTGAGACTTTCCGCAGTTTCGCAAAATCTTATGACAATAATATACTTTACAATTAAATAATCATTTTAGTATTCTCATTATTGTTTTGGACACTTACCCTTCCTGTCGTATATAATCATGAATCAGATGTAAAAGATTCTGCCGGCGTTCTCTAATGCGTTTTTCATCCTTTACCAATTATTACCATTATCATTATATCAATCGCAACATTTGCTTAGTTGGAATAGTCAGCACAATTTTATAAATAAATTCTTACATTTTTATCTGAAGCATACTTCATGCGATTTTCCTGTGTCTGCAGAGATAACTTTGAAGTTTCCATGTTTCAACCCTCTCACTTTAATCAATTATTATTATAAATAGTAATAATTTCAAGATGTAATGTATCGTATTGTAATGAAAATTGTACATATGTTATCAAATTAATAGTGCAGTTGACATAGTAACGCAATGAAATATTTATTGAATCTATACTTTCAAATATATTGGCGCGTAATAATGATAAGACAATACACCAACTGTACAGACTTTTTCTAGTAAAAGTAAAATTCGGTATAATCCAATGGTAATTTTACGTATTGCTTTGTGTCGGTAAAAATGTGCTACGCAGTATTATGAAGTACCTGGCTACACTGCGGTAAATGCAAAACTTGACTTAATAACTTCCCGGTAAAATATACAAATTAATTGACAAATAATGTCACTCATATTATTCTACAATTAAGGCATATTGAAGTAATAAAATATTCTGTTATCATTATAAAATGGAAAATATATGTTGGTTCACTTGTATTTTTTACATTATCTAAGAAATACATTTTCTACAATTTAATATATATTTTTGATTATGTTATTATTTCCATTTTTTCTTTCGAGTGTAAAAAAATTAATGAAAATGAAATAAAATGTCTCTTATAATTGTTTAACGATAACTTAGCTGCACTCCTGTTATTGTCATCCTCTTTTTCATCACCACATTGATCCATATGACTGTGTAGTGGCTCCAACATGAACGAGACAATTTCCTGTATAAATCGATCGGTTAATCAATTGCGAATCCAACGACAGCAATAAAAATACGATACATTTACAATATTGTATGAAAAATTTCAGACATATAAAAATAGGAAAAGAGATTTCGGTTGCTATCGCCGAATAAAATTCTCAATTAAAAGAATTTTCAACTAATGCCATTAAAAACATTAAATGATTGGTATAGCAAATGTTCATACATGTCATAGAACAAAAAGGTTTTAAATAATTATGACTGAAATTGAGAATTCCTGTCTGCTGCCAGCAAAGCCCCCGTACCAAGGATCCTATGTACTAATTTTTTCGGCTAACCCAGGGTTTTATTGATGAAATAAACCTAATGGATTTTTTTCATATGTGGAAAATTAGTAGTTGTAGGAGTATATAAGAGTGTATATTGAAAATAACTCTAGTTATAATTCGTAATGTTCAGCGACGAGTCATTCGACATTGAAAATAATCTATCACGATTTATTATCACGTATATAAAAATAGATAATAAACAGAAACGCAAAAAGAACCAATACTTTTAACAACTGACTCACTTGTAGATGCGATAATCGATTATACTAGTGATAACCTCCAAACAAAAGAAACTGAAAACCGACAATCGCAATTCTAAAGAATAATTTAAATAGCAGAAAGAAATATATATTTATAAACATTTATAAATTTTGGTAAAATAAGTAATTAGTTTATAGCAAAATTGTTTCATCGATGAGTTTCAAATTTATAAATATTGAAATAATTATTGCAAGTTGTTTGCTTAATTTTTTTTGTCTTTTTATTGAATAACTTCACGGAGTTCTTCCTATTTTCTCATCATAGATAAAATTCCTTGAAAAAATAAAGTTTGTAATTAAAATATAAAAAATATCTCGTGAAATGAAATTTTTTATGGATCGTATTTTTATTGTAGTCGACAATTATATTTTCATTCTTTTAATTATTTAGATTAACTTGATATAAAATAAAAATCAGCGAAATCGTATCAGGTTTTTACACCCCTACATCAATATAATAAATGATTTAATATAAAACGTATTTCATGTAAAGACAAAAGGTTGACATACTTTCCACTGTACAAAAAGTAATTATAGTGAAAAATCATAAGAAGCATAATTTCAATTAATAAAATATACATAAATTGATGGAATTTATATACTTTCGCAGTCCTACTCACAGAGTTTTTACATTATAATGAAGGACTGTATAATGTAATATGTACAGAATATTCGTAGAAAATTTTTTTCTTTTACACAAATTGTAGCATTGTCATATCATATGTAGATAAGAAGCCCGATTTGACATCGTGAATAATAAAAATAGTTATAAAAATTTATTATATGCAGTATTGATAATGTCTTCTATAAAAATGGCTGCAATATAACGCCACACTGCAGTTTTTTCATTTTACACTTTGAATGTGTACGAACGGTTTATAAATTTCAACAATTTCAATTAGCCCTCGCTCTATTAAACTCCATAACTTTAATTCATAATTGATTTTTCATTTGTGTATTACACATTTATACATTATGTCATTTACCAAAAGCGTAATATTCATCCTATCAGCCAGCGTACTGGTTTTGAATACCAAAAGCCAGCTAGTATCTTTTCAGAATTCTTTCGATTTCACCAAGGTATAAAAATGATTTAGTTTATTACTTACTAGTTTGACGTGATATTGATAAAGAAGATTATCGTGGTTGTTGTTGCATGGTTGAAATTTCCATCTGACCATGTATACCACCCTGTATATGTATGACATTAGACATATTAACTGCAATTAACTTGTAATACATTTGTTGCATAGGTTATATCATGGAAACTTCTTGCTTCTAACCGTTTTAAAGATATTAAATCCTGGGCAATCACTGTGTCGCTGATAAACGATAAGGAGTTTCGCGTTTCAAACGTATATACGTCCACTAATAATCTACAAAACTCCAGTTCTATTACTATCACGAAAAATGAGGTAGATAGTAATTATCTAGCGGTTAATGATCGCACCAAGAAACTATCGACATGTAAGTTTAAAACTAATTGCCTTATCAATGTATTTGACAAGTTGACTAATTATTTCCAATATTTATAAAATGAATTATAATTTTTTCAGATGGGATTCACTCCTACCCACCATTCGGTGAACTCAGACGATTGGACATACAGGAAAGTCTGACTTCACCACTAATATCTCTGTATATATTACCGGATACATCAAGCCCCAATTTGGAGGCACTTAAATATCTTTGTAATAACGCCGAATTAATCATGGTGAGCAACATGAAGTGTCCGAAACCACCAAAACCACCAGCTCCTCCTAGTAATAATAAACCACATAAATCGTCAGACGGACACTCAACGACACCAGAATCGTCTGACGAGTCCGAGACAGAAGAGGATGTCGAGACAACAACACGTTCAGGGGGTCATGTCCCAGCTATTGAAATTTCTATCTTTTCATATGCAATATTCTATTTGTTATATTCATTGTAACGTATTTTCAATTAGTTTATGAGTCCATCATGATCGACGTCACAATGTTGGCTGAATATTGCGTCATATATGTTTATCATGTTATATACAAGTTGCAATAAATTTACTTGAATACACCAAAACAATTTATTTTCACTGACAAATAATTCATACAACCAAATACAATTATACACAAAAATAAATGTAACAATACAAAAATATTTTAAATCCAACAATACATACGTCATTTGATTATTTATAATGATGTCATGTAATGAGAGGGTGAAGAGAGGGATAATTAATACAAATAGCCATTTTTTATTATTGGTAGGAAGAGGACGAAGTCCTCATTTCAGTGTCCATAAAAAACTTTAAAGCCAATTTCTTTCATTTTTCTCTTTTAGAATACATTTAATATAAATGAAAAAAAAAAAAAAAACAAATGTTTTGTGTACACTTGCAATTTGGGACATTAAATATTATTTGTATTTTAATAACATGCGTGAATTTTTTAACGAATATCATCTATGGAGAGAGAATAGGACGAATCTCGTGAAGTTATAAAAAAAGGAAGAAAAAATCAAGCAGTAAACTCATTTGAAACTAATTATTGATGAAAAAACTTTTTTTATAAAATAACTAATTATTTTATCAAAATTTATAAATGTTTGACAATATATATTTCTTTCTACTATTTAAATTATTCTTTAGAATTGCAATTTACGGTTTTTCGGTTTCTTTTGTTCGAAGGCCACAACTAGCATAAATAATTATCGCTTCAGCAACTGTTTCAGTTGTTGAAAGAACTGATTCTTTTTGCATTTCTCTATATTATCTATTTTCATATACGCGATAATAAAATGTGACGGATTTTTTTCAATATCGATTTAGTGATTGATGGACATTACGAATTATAAATACAATTATTTTTAATATACACTCTTACAGTTAATTACTTTTCTATACATACTCTTACATCTATTCATTTCTTACATATGAAGAAAATACATAGTCATCAAGTTGATTTCATCGACAAAACTCTGGACTAGCCGAAAAACTTGGTAAAGAAGATCTTTGCAAAGGGGCTAAAAAAATTTTCACTGAATGATGACTTTAAAGTTAAGAATTCTCAATTTCAATGATAAGTGTTCGTGATTGCGATCTTATGAAACTAATTTAATTATGCTTGGATCTAAGTTGCAGCATTAATGTAATTTAATGAATATAATAGAACACAATGTAACAAATAGTCAACAATTTATTATTGACCCATAAACTTAATATATTATATCAATGTGAACAATATTGATGGAGTATGAATAGAGTAAATTGAACACTGTACAATCGACTTGAGAGAAAACTGGTGTTAATAAGTTGTAGCTACGATTGAATCTAATATTGATGAACATAACAAGTGCAATGATAACCAATGAATTAAAACAATACTTGAACGCTAAATTGATTGAATTGTCCACTGGACTGAAATCATTTTCAATCACTTTTCACATGAAGTAACTGAATCCTATTTGGAACAGGGTGACGATTTGAAATCACACGTATGCAAGTTGAAACAGTTGACCCATAAGTAATTAATATGGCTGCCGAGATAGTGTGGCTAGGTGTGATGATGATGGACATGCTCTCATGACCCTAACCCTCTCTTTGACACTTGTTATTAGTCGCGTATAATTGATACGTTAATGCGCCCATCACAAGTATCGAAATTGAATTGAGCAGCGTCCATCAGTGATGTATGGTGTGATTGGGCTTGCGCATTAGTGCATAGCGCAACAAGTAGTGATAAGTAGTAAAATTTGCTATATCCATCATTGAATGTTGTTAATGGCGTCAATTGAAGATTCTTTTAATAAGGAGTTCCGGTGGTAGCAACAGAGATCTTATAAGTTCGTCCACAAAAAATTCGAACTTTTCTATTTTGCATTTAAATAAAATATACATAAATGAATAAATAAATGCATAAAAAAACTCAACTTTGTGTGCGACATTTAAATGACTTGTCCATCAAGGATTTCATTTTTGCTATTTTTATATGTCCGAAATTTATTTTAGCCAACTACTTCATAATACTATGTGGTACGTTTTTACCGACACCGAGCAACACGTAAAATGACCATTGGATTTTACCGAATTCTACTTTATCGTCGTTATCATTCTTCACGGAAAAAATATCACACAGTACAGATGTCACTTGAGTACAAATGTTAGTGGTAGACATGTCCAAAGTAGAGATGTCACAGTGGTAGTGAAGAAGTGAGTACTGCCGCGTGTTTCACTAACCACTCACAACAATTACCTCCACGACCGCGGTTTTTCTCGTTCCACTTGTTTGCGAGCGTTGCAATCCTAATTTCAAGTGAAATGGATAATAGAGCAGTTTGAGCATTGACATAACCATTGAAATGGCGAGTTTCAAAAAAAAAAAAAACGCAGGAGTTTAATGAGGTTACGTTGCAATTCGTATGTCTTAACAATAAACTTCAATAAATTTTTTCTATCTTGCCATCTTCAAGTTTTAAAAATTGCGCCGAAATTCTCAACGACCAATTCGACCAACCCCTTTAGATGGGTCGTTATGAGACGCTCAATGTAATGCCGCCATAATAGTCTGTACCATAACCAGCATGTATACAAATTGACGATTATAATAAAAATATTATATATTTAGTAACTGCGGCGTACGGAAACAGTATTCTTGCAGTATCAAAGAAGTAGTACTGGAAAAATATTTTTAATAAAATAAACAATGGCACTGTGTATATTCACGAAGGTCATTATGATTTGCTTTCAGCTACAAATATTTCTTTTTATAAACTTATAATTCCATAGATCATTTAATAATAATCAATATTTATGTTCTGCAATTAGGCTGTAGGCAAATCATCGATATCACCATTGAGGACGACTCAATTGTTAAAGAATTATAGTTTATATACACCAGATTATTTAGAAGTGAGTATTCCATTTGTATACTCCGTTCCATTGAATAACATTTTTAATTAGTAATTGTTCTTTTCTTTATCATAGACCATGAAACCAAAAATTCCTCTGTGCCCAGTTATTAATGTACAAATCAAAGGATATGTTTATCCAATTTTAGAAAATTATCAGCGATTAATTCATGTTATTGCAAAAAATATGGATATGGACATTGACAATAGGTACGTTTATTTGTTGTATATGTTAGATAGTTAATAGTAGGAATCATTTAATGAAAATTATTTATTTTAGTTATGCTATACCGGCGAAGAAGCTGAAAATAAATCGATTCAAACCATTCAGTACAACTATTGATGCGTCATATGAATTAAATGTATACGAAAGGAATAGTCAAGTGAGCAATGTACCTTTCACAGAACTGCCAATATTTATTAGATTGCTAGAGGCAGGTGTCCCTGAAGGAGTATCATTGAATATCGATGTTTGGAATTCAGAACTAGAAGAACGACGGTATATTCCAGACAAAGTACTTATGGATATGAAAGAGGAGTTAGAGGGCATGAAAATAAAGAAAGCATAATGTTTTCATTCATAATGAATGTGTATATAAAAGTATAAAAAAAATTTATATAAAGCGTCATTTACGTATTATTGTCCTTTTTCTTATGCTATTTATATTTTCACTTAATTAAACAATTGAGTATGAAATTTTTTAATGATATATCATTGTTATGTTGTATAAAGTTATATAATAATATAAATTTAAATTATAATGGACGGATAAATCGAAAACTATCATGATCCGAATTTTTTTCGGACTTGATCAATTATAAATTATATAGAATGTATAAAAGTACGAACGATTTTCTGAATATTGAACATATTGAAATGATTCGAGAAAAATTAATCACATTAATTAGTATTATTATAAATGACCAAAGTGAACGACTTTAATTGTTGAAGATTCCTCAGACTTTCGAGCATCCTTTGGTTTTTCGATTTCTGCAATGAAAATAGCATTGCCCGCGTCACCAACAACCCTTCAATTAATCCAACTAATTAATTAATAAAACAATATTTTTACTCACTCGATACTGCTTGAATGTCTTTAAGATAATCGTCATTTTTTCTCAAATCTCTTGATAACAAGCTGTCAGTTACTTCACGTTCAGAATTTATCATTTGCAACTGAATTATTTTTTGTTTTTGAATAGGTTGATATGGTTGGTCCTGAAAATATATTTATCCTTCACAACGTAAGTTAACACTATTTGATTAATCAATTTAATTATGCATCTCACCATTTCCGGTACTAAAATATGAGTAACGGTATTTGAAAATTTAACTTTAGGCTTTTCATTGAAATTTGTTAGAACCTCGGTTGAACCTTGATATTTACTCGACGATTTTAAATTAATTCCATTATTTATAACAGGCAGAGGCGGCACATTTGATGTTACTACAGTGTCAGCAATACCACTTAAACCTTTGTTACTTTGAAACATACCTGATTTCACTGTTACACTGTCAACTGGTTTACACTGTTGATTATAGTTATTTTGAAAATGTTTTAGTGCATTGGAATAAATTGATTGCTTTCCATCAATTAAACGCTCAACATTATCAGTCTCACAACCACAAGAATATTGAATGCAATCAAGATCATAATTAAATTTACACGTTCTCATAATGGAACAATTATTTTTACATTGATTTTGCAGGATTTTCGACACAGACGATTGTGTTTGTAATATTTGAGATGAATTATGTTTAATGCTATGTGTTCCGGGGAATGTGGTCAAAGCTTTATCGATTCGATTATTCGATCCTGACGGTACACTTGCAGACAATGATGATATTTTTTTTGGCAAACTGTTTAAATAATTGGCGAGTGAGCTCGTCATTGCTGGTGGTGGTGGCGGAACTTTAATTGTTGTATCGCAATAAGCGTTTGATTCAAGTGCCTCCCCAAAATTATTTTCATATTGATTGAAAAAAGAAGTTTTTGGATGAATCGTGGATATTTCTAAAGATTCAGACGATTCTTCGTCATTGAAAGATGTGGACATTAAATGATCGTCATTGTTAAAAGATGTTTTACAAATGATATCATTAAATGAAGTGCTTACTAATCTGGTGTCCATATGATTTGTATTTATAGCTGAATTATTACTTGTTTGCTCATATCGTAATTCTGAATGTCGATTTTCATGAGAAATTAATCTCAATGAATCATGATTCGTTTTATCGGAAGTTATATTTCGGCCATTAATATCCGAATTTATTAAAGAATATTTTATTGAATTCAATGGATCTGCAGAATTTGGACCCTCGGACAATGTATATGTGTCATTGATCGAATGTTGAGACAACCCTTGCGATTCATCATGAAATGATTTTTCATTTTCTGTTTTATTCGAATTTTTTTCGCGAATAGAAAGTCGGCTCATCGATAAATTCTCGAATGATGACGATATAAAATCCTTAGACATACTCATAAATGTCGATGGTTCTGACGATAATTTTGTTGGAATCGTACTGAGAGTGTAATTTGTTGTATTACCAAATGAAGTTATTCGTAATTTTGGTACTGCAGTTGAATTAAAAACTGGTAACGGTGGTGTTTGATTTATGACATTACTTGTTTGTTTATAGTTGACCCCACTTTGATTAAATTTGTATTTTAATTGTGGATGAAGTGAATTCTCAGTTTCACTCTCTTCGCTGCATGATTGACTGTGCACATCGCTACCAGAATTTGAACATAACGAGCAAGATGGCCGTGAACAAAATGAATCTACAGAAAAAGAAGAAAAATTTGGTAGTATTATCATTTAAGTAATTGATGGTAAATAAATTAATGAAATAAAATGAAACGTACGAGAACTGCTGCAACTATCGGATCTATTTAATATAAGTTGTGCTCTCTCTTCCGCCATTGTCGCCATTTTCATATCATTTATTGCCACAGCGTAAAAATGCATATCCATAAATAAATCGTGATCATTTAAATCGATTGCAAGTCTAAATGCCTTTTCAAATAATCGATGACGAATTAAATGATAAAAAAATTTTCGAGTCAAATCACGTACTTCATTGGAATATTCATCCTCAACCGTTTGACTTATTGATTGTACAGGAATATAAAAGCTACTCAATGCATTTTGAATCAAGTCTGCGAATTTACCATGAAATCAATTAAAATAAATCTTAATATGCAGATAGATAAAAAAGTAATTAAATTATTCAACTTACTTTCATACTCGGGACAGAGAGGTAATTTAAATAAATAATTGACAATTTGACTGAGAGAATACATGCATGTTCTTGGTTGTAAATCCCAATTCATCGATAATAAAAGGGACGTGGCGCGATCGGGCAGTTGTAGATTTAAATATCTATACACTAATGTATCACCAGATAAATTATTTCCCTCAACGATTCTCATTACTCCAATCGGACCTCTAATTTATATACATACAATTGTTATTTAAAAACAATTTCACCGTCACATAATTTAAGATTATTAATAAAAAAAATCATGTTACCTTTCAAATAAAATAAGTAGCAAAGCATCACGATCATTCGCCATACCATTACACAAATTGCCGTCAGCGTTTTTTTTATTCCACCCCATTTTTAGTAAAGCCGGTTGATTTCGAAAGTAAGATGACAAATCAAGAGTATTTGTTGGCATCGCATCCTCATTTAATAATTGACTTTTAATGCAAGATAATGATAAATCATAATGTTGTGCCTGTCCTCTTTCATTACCAATAGTAAATATAAGACCGTGGCTATGCCAAGATGCCAATGTTGGAATCTAAATGACAGGCAATTAATTAATTAAATAAAACGAATTAATTTAAAAATAATCATAATCAAATTTAATCCATTAATATACTTACAAAAGCGGCTTTCAAGATATTATTTGTTCGTTTTATATGATCATGAATAATAATAGAACCATCAATACAACAGAGTAATAGCATATCTTGATTAGGTGAAAATTTAGCACAAGTTGTGTGGGTTGGTAGTGGAATTGAAATAACTTCGACTCTCTGCAATTTATCTTGCTGCGATATTCCGTATATTTGCCATTCAATCGTTACTTCACCCTGAAAAAAAAAATTTAATAGCAGATATTATACATAAATATACAGCAAATAAACAGTGGAATTATCAGGATATATTTGATACCTTTACAAATTACCTTTCGTGATACTTTCTGTTCAATGGAGTGAATAGCATTGTCCTGTTGCGCGTTGAATTTTATACACAGTGGATCGAATTCAGTCCGTAAGTAACAGAGTAACTCGAATTTAATTCTAATAAAAGTTTGTTCATTATATTTAATTAATGAAATTAATTGGACTTATATATAATTGTAACGAATCTAGATTGAATAAATTACCCGTGGAGACGATACAAATGGACATTTGCATGATCATGTTCTTTCATTGCTGGACTCCATGGGTAAACTTCGTTTATCGTTGACTTCCACCAAATTAAAATCTATAAATTGAAATATAAATGAAAATTAATAGTAATGAATTAATTAAAATTAATTGATTCGATATTATTATTGAATTATTCAATATTTCAATGTCAACTAACCAAATCTCCACTTCTATTTACACGGATTTTTTTCTCAGCTCTTCGACTACTTGGACTAGGCAAATCTATCATCAATAACTTTGGTTCGAGCTTGGTAATTTTATCAAATACCTGGCTCTTCGGTTTAGCGAAGTGAACAACGATTATTTGATTATCACTTTGTACACAAATGATATGATTTGTTGTGATAGCAGCTAGAATAACATGCGTAAATTATAAAAATTATTCAACAAATAGACTACATAGTGAGTATTTATTTGCCTACCATCGGAGATGGTGTCAGGTACTTTGCCCACGAGATATCTATCAAATATTATTTTATCGACATCACCAGTAAACACATTAACTTGTACGTAACTCAACAATCCCGTATTGAATACCAATTGAATTATATGCTGATTGTACCATTCAATGTATACAACTGAATTATCTCTCAATTGTTCCTAGTAATATCAAAAACAAATTATTAAATATGCAGCTACAACGATACAATAATAGAATAATAATTGTACCTCAAGATATTTAATTTTCTCTTTTAATTTATTTCCTTTTCTATTTTGTGGCGTATGAACCATACCACGTTCTTGAGAATATGCTCTTTTACTCTCATTATATATGTTATCAAAGCGTTTTTCATGATACCTGTGTTGAAATCGAAATAACTATGTCAATCAAAAATCCTCCAATAATTGAGTGGTATTAATAAAGTTATGATAGAATTGATCACCTGAATGTACTGAAATCTGTATCTTGAATAGTAATATCGCATTCAAAACTCCACAATTTAATATCACCTTGCAGGCAAAACATATTTTATAATAGAAAAATAAAAAAAAAAGGTTTGTCAATTCAGCACCATTTAAATTGTCTACATAAGCTGCTGTTGTTATACTCGGTCGGCTGCTGTCAACTTCAATACACTTTGGGAGATATTACAACAATTTCATCACCTAAATCTCCCTGCATAGTATATTAAAAGCATAATTGAATTTCTCTACAGTCTAGTTTCAATACATTTTAATTATATCAAAATAATCCAGTGTAATGAAATTAATTATAACAACGAAGCAAGTATAGGTTAAAGCAACAAGTTTTGGGCTTGTTGCTTCGTTTCTTGCGGTGTTGCCGCAAGAAACTTCATCGCGTCATTGGTAATTCAATTGGTACAACTGCACCATCCACAGTTGCTAAACAACAGTGTTACCATTTAACACAAACTTTTGAATCATTTTTAATAATTAGCACGTGAAATTCCGACAACAATAATAAAAATGTTGACAGTTGTCAATGATATTTCGCTTGTATATGGCATTTATTTAGTAAAGTTATGAAGAACTAAAGATAAAATAATTGGTAGGAATTACATATATATATGTGAGTACTAAATCCGGTGCAATAATTCTAAACATCAGAGTCATAAAAATTAATATGACTTTGGTGGAATTAATATTTCCGGTATAATTTTTGGTGGCGCCTCATCGAGATCTTTATAATTTTCCGGCACCGGATGCGGGCCCGGGCTACTCAAATCATTAGCTTGTTTTTGAAGTTCTTTAAATGACGACTTGATGTTGTCTAATGCGGAGCCTAAACCCGTTTTTATTTGATTGAATTCTTGCGTTACCAATGAAAGTCGACCCAAAAGATAATTCAAATTATCATCCATTTCCGACATACGTTTCGTTATTTCTCCAACCTTTAAAATAATTAATTATTATTATGTACTTGAAAGTAATAATTCTCAATACCATACCTTACTCTCCATTCCATCCATACTCGATGTAGTTCCATTTACATAAATTTCATTTTGTTTATGAATTTTTTCTAATGCTTTTGCGCTCTCACTCATTTGTTGATACATCACATTAATTTGTCGCCAAACCTACAGTTCCATTAATTAATCACTAATTGATCAATTAGGTCCTATATCAATATATCGATGAAAATAAAACAATGCTTATAATATACCTGATTCATTTCTTGCTCCATCTTAGTACTTAAATTAGCTAAAGCTCCATTTTGATTATTTGTTATACCGTTGAAAATATCATCGAACCTCATATTGAGTGTATCATTAATAACAAGACCTTGACCTTTTATTAAGTCACCGACCTCGAGTAAAATCTGATGAACTCCATATTCAACTCTTTTTTTCGTGTCTAAAACATGATCGGCCATTGACACCATAACAGATTGACCTCTATTAAGATCTTGCAATTCTTGATTAACGCGCTCCGCATTGTTTGCAAGATCTAATCTGTAAATTAATTGAAAAAAAAAAACAAATTAATTGATAATGCAGATAATTGTGGGATAAATAAAAAATTATTAATTGAATAGTTGACGAATTACCGGAGTTTACCAACCGATTCTGTCGATACTTCCTTGGATTCATCTACTTTCTTACGAACATCAGCGATTTCACGTATTATAATATTTTGCAGTGCATGCGCAGTCTCATCTAACGCTGTCAATGTTTTATTATCTAACAATGCGATATCAGTAGCTCTAAAATGATTTTTAAACAATTAATATAATTTTGCTATCATGTTTTCCTTTTTTCATTTTATCCTAACTATTTTTCAAGAGAATATAATTACTGTGGAATTTTTTGGAAGCGAGCCGATACGTCATTCATTATTTCTTTGAGTTTACTTATTTCCGCTGATTGATATTCCAATATTGGATTGGGAACAACGGTTTTATATTTAATACTTTCATTTAATTCTTCTGTGGTATTGTGCATTTGTTTCAACGATGATTCCAGATCTTCAATTCGTCTCGCAACATTTTTTACCTATAGTTGAAATATTAAATTCATTACGGTGTCTATTTCTGATAAATTGATAGTAATGTGATAAATTTATACGTACCTCTGTTGAGATTGCAAGCATCTTCTCTTTACCATCTGTCATATTAATCTTAAATTGTGACCAAACCTCATCAAGAATATTAACTATTCGAAAAACTGTAGCTTCCACTGTTTCTTGAGTTCGTATAAGTAATGGCATGGTTTCCGCGCATTTATCATCTACAGTGGTACTCTTTGTATTTTCTATTCGTCCGCTAATTTTCGATAATTTATTATCAAGTTCGCTCATCCAATTGTCAAGACGACCATCCAACAATTCAATTGCGTCTGAAGTCTTTTGAATTTGTATTCTCTCGCGTTCATT
The DNA here is from genome assembly GCA_910591685.1 of Galerucella tenella. Classification (NCBI taxonomy): domain Eukaryota; kingdom Metazoa; phylum Arthropoda; class Insecta; order Coleoptera; family Chrysomelidae; genus Galerucella; species Galerucella tenella. Next base: position 105,028 of record CAJUYH010000160.1, on the reverse strand, counting down.
TCTCTGATTATTACGGAAAAAAATAGCAATAAATATTCTTATTATTCATATTATAAATATAAAAATATTTTCAATTTTTCACAAGACAATAAAATTAAAAAAAATGCTCGATTATTGTAAAGAGAAATGACCTGAGAGATCAACTGTTCGATGCTGCCAATTCTCTCATCAAGTTTAGTAAGATGTGTCTTGATGCCATCAACAGAAGACACTCGTTTAGATAATAGACTGATGGCTTTTTTCATTTGTTCACCCAATTGACGCTCACGAACTTCATGTCTCTCCAATTTCTCTGTATCTTCTCGCATCATGTGTACAAGACTAAGCATCGCATCTTTGATATCTTCATGACTACCGAGAAAATTAAGAAAGAAATATGAAATATTCTCGACGAAAGTTTTATCGTCGAATATTTCTTTTATATGAAAATATAGAAAGTAGAAAATTTACTCTTACGTTATTTCACGAGAATGACATCGATGAACAAATAAAAATACCATAAATTGAAGTAAAAATAATGATGACACTGTTGACAATTTCATTTTAAATCTGTAAGAAGAAAAGAATAGAAACAAAAACAAATGATTAGATATATTTAATTATTCCAATAAACTCTGCCATGCGCCGATCATTTACCGCATCATCATTTTCATTAAAGTACATCATCATCTTGAACTGTCTCATCGACAAATATGCAATAATTTTCCGAGAATTCATAGAATTCAATGGAAGTTTTATGAATTGTCATGACAATTTGCACTAAACCCACTGACAACAATACATCAATCAACATAATTCACAGATATAAACAAACGTTTATATTCAAATCTATCTATTCCAAATAACTATTGAGATTTTTTCGGCTCACCCCATGCCAACCCATAAATTGATTTTACGAAAAAGACATTATTTATTATATATATGTATAACTAAACAAAATTAATAAACTGCTTTGACTAGATAAGAAATTAACGTGTCAGCGCCGATGACCTCGGCAAAACATTATCCCCTTCGCCAACAATTTATCACTATTGCTATACTCCGCTAATAGAACAATATACTCGTACAAAGTAGAGGTCATTATCAGTAAATAATAAAAGCGAAAAAAAAAGTAATCCTCGTGTTATAAATGTCACAACTAATAATTAAACATTTTTATTACTATCCCATGATCGAAATAAAAAAAAAAGTGCAATAACAAAATATTAATTTTAGTCAACTATAAATTTCAAATTGATAAATATTTACTTTAAATGCTTATTGGCAACCTAAACATACACAATTAATAAACCACTGCATGTACAGCCACCATTTGCTATATTTATAAGCCATTGAAATAACATTTTACAGTAGTGGTTTGCATGTGGTCTCCCAAGTGTTATACATTAGATATATATTTAGACTCCAGAAGTAGCCGCATATCGTGTTTCCAAGTGTACTTCTGGAATTCTCCACATGATATGTTGAACTGTGAGTCCCTTTCATGGTCAATAGTTTTTATGTATACATTAAAATGGATTCTTGGAATTTTGTTATGAATTGAGATAGTATAGTTTTCTTTTAGTTCCTCTTCACAACTTATAATCAAGTTTTTCAGTAGTTGACTTATTTTTTCACCTTATTTTACTATATATATACATTTATATAAAAAAATAAAATGCACGATGATGATACAGAGGAAAATTAATTTATATATGCGATTTAATCAGTCTGATGAACATGAGGCAGTACATTGTTCTATGAGGAAAGTGACGATGAATGACATGCATTACAATCAGGATATTTCAAATAATATTCTAAATGTGGTCTGTGTTCATGGGTAACTATTAAACTTTATAAAGTTTGGCATACCGCCACCAGACTTTTAGAATAATTTGGTTCAAAGTAATTTCAAGTTGCACATGTGAAACTATCTCGAACAATAATGTTATAACTAATTTTAGACATTTGATAATAGATTCCTATTTGAATCATTATGTCCAATAATTGAGGAAAATATTTCTGAATAAAATTGTATTATTCGCAAATATTTTGAACATGTACTTATAATTTATGTTTAGATATCTCAGTATGTTTTATAAATGCTTAAATTATTTTTGATTGATGATTCCTCCTCATGAAAATGACAATGTTTAATTATTATTATTTTAAATGAAAAAATATTTAATAGTAAATTGAATTGTACCACGCATTGTATTCCATGCGATTGATAAAAAATATATATATTTAAATTATAGTGATGTGTATTACCGATGGGTTTTGAGATGTTCTTTTTTTCAATGTTGGTTTACGTAGCGAACTACAACTGCTCCGTTTTCTTCCTTACTTCGAAGATAACTGAGGCGTCGGGACGCATCTTACTCTACTCTGCCAGTGGTGAACATAAAATGATGTGTATATATATGAATTTTTCTGTGTAGTGCAGCATATCATCACAATTATTTTTATATAATAACAATTGTTACATCATATTGAGGAAAAAAATCTGCCAAATAAAAATAGAGTATTTAAATGCAAGTATGTTTTAACTTTATATCACATTATGGAAATATAAATTGTGAACCATCTAATATACTGCAAACATATGAAATTTCAAAAAAACTCCTAATCACACAAAGAATTGGCGGTTAGATGAGTTACGGCTATCTTCGCCAACATTCGTTTAAAGTCGCCATATAAAATTGCGACCAATCTCGTGATTGTCAAATAAACCACGTGATCTACTGCCCAATGACAATGCAACGCACTGTTTTCATTGAAAATTAAAAGTCGCACGTATGATTAATCATGAAAATAATCCTTCAATTCCTGTGGTTATTATTTGAACCAATTAGGAATCTGCACCAAAGCGCACCAATGAATGCGACGATTACATGAATACAGGCCTTAAATGCCAGCTGAAGAGGCCTCGAGTTGCGCTCTGTCTCCGTCCCGCTGTGTGTGTGCAATTCTTCCATCACTTGTAATTAAAATAGAAGCAAAACTGGAATCGGCGTTAGATTACACCATACTTAAAATTTAAATCCGCCATACAATGTCGCCCGTGATGTGAAATTAATGTGAGAGGGTTATGCGCGTAAATATTCAGTCAAGTTGAAAAAGAAAATAGGTTATGGTGTGTGCAAGTTAAATCAATCATTATAACTCCTAACCTTTTTGCCGTCCCCATCTAAAATACTGATATGAGGTTATAACACATCATCATCGTTTACACTTTATTCAATATTATCGCATATAATATTGCAATACTATTATTATTACCAATAAACGATATATGACAATGTATTATACAACGTTGATATTGTAACTATTATCGACTAGAGATTGTTTATTGAAAATTTGTCAAGAAGTCGCCCGGTACCGCCCAATGGAGCATCGTCTAATCGTCTTCATTGTGGTCATGATTGTCATCATCGTCGCAGCCACTACTGCACCAGTCCTTATCTCTTGATAACAAAATACATAAAGTGTTCTTTTCACTAATAATAATTCGTGAACTTTAAATCACATTTCGTCATTATTAAATTATATAATTGTTGATACTGTTAAGAAAAAAAGTAATCTAAGCTATTTGGTGGCGCGTGTGTGTCAGTGTGTGTGTGATTGTGTGTTTGCTGTATTGCCTGGCACATTGACTCTATGAAAACGTGAAATTATTATTCTGCTATTATGGCTTCATCGAATATCGGTATACAAATTGGCTCCGCCTGGTTTCAAAGAAAAATAAATCTTAGGCCACAACATCGGGGCGTTCACCTTGTTACTGAAGAAATTCTCAAACAAGTTCCTGAATTGTGTCAATTTTCAGTTGGTCTCTGTCACATACAAAGTAAGTCGCACCTCATCCCCATCAATATTATTCATTTATCTACTTAATTCGAAATTAATTAATAACATTCATAATTTTTGATACAAAAAAATGCCATTTTTTTGTCCTGCATTGTTTCTTGAATTCTATTTTTTATTTTTTTTGTCCTGCACTTCAGTTCTTCACACCTCGGCGAGTTTGGCACTCAATGAAAGTTGGGATCCTGATGTGAGAGACGATATGGAAATGATGTTAAACAAAATAATACCAGAAGATATGCCATATAGACACAGTTGTGAAGGTCCTGATGATATGGTAAGTTGAAAAACAAAATATAAAATATTTCATTTTTTTATGATCGCTTCAATGTATAAATATAATATTGAATATTGTTCTGTCAAATATAATATAGCCGGCACATGTGAAAGCGTGTTTTCTCGGTTCTTCCTTGAATATTCCAATTACTGATGGTAAATTGGCATTGGGTACGTGGCAAGGAGTTTGGTTTTGTGAGCATCGAAACAGCGCTGGCAGTAGAAAATTAGTGATAACTTTAACCGGTTGTCTGAGAGATTCAACACGAAGTCCAATAAGTCCTGTTAGTCCTATTGCATCAACAAGCAGCTAGGACTACTCTCACCTCCAACGACGTGGTAAACGTCATCTGCATATTTCGACGTCTAGCGAATTAAGCTAGCGGTCCATACTTCAATTAAATTCTAAGAGTACATTTTCATGAGAGAGTGATTAGATACTATTGAATATAATAATTATGAATGAGTTATTGTTCAGGGAGTTATGGCAACGCTGTAGCTTTTTTCTTCATGATACTCTGTATGTGTTTATAATTTGCAAGCTATTGCCAACATTGAGACATAATATTGAGAGTGAAGGTTTGTATTTTTTCATTATTAATTATTATTTACTTTTTTTTCTTGTGCTGAGGCGTTCCAAAAAATTACACAATATGTTAAGAATTATTTAGAATACTTATTTATTTATTTATTTATTTATTCATTTGTTTCGAAGCAAATGCCATGACTGCTATCATAAAAGATTCATTTATTTGAGAAAAAAACAAACGAAAAAAAAAAATACAAAAAAAAATAGGTTTTTGTAGGAAAACATCACTTGGGAAATCATCCAAAGCTGCCACTGTAGATTTGCAATTTACATGCCATATATAATAAACAATAATAATAATCAATTGTAAATGATGAAATTGGAGAGAAAGAATAGAGGAAGAAAATAAAAGACGGAACAAAGGAGAAAAACAATAAGGATTCGACACACTCTCAACAAATACTTTTAGAAATAACGTGGAAATTGATACTAGCAAACCATACATTCCGATATTACACGTCCAATTACATCGCGTTTATTTATATATAGTTATATGTTAGAAGAAAAAGAAAAAGAAAGATACCGTATTATTTGTCGTTTTCATTGGTGGATAAATTAATTTATTTCTGAACGAAAATACATACAAACAAAAATATACAGATTAAAAGAATGTGACAATTTACAAACACGTGTAGAGACACATTTCGCGGTATCAATGAATATATATATAATGAATCACATTCAAACATATAGGTATATACACATGAACAAACACACATGGACTTGAAATGAAATAAAAAAACAAATTACTTGTGTATTCTAATTTTTTTTGTATATTCTTAAAGTGCGATAGTGTATGTAGGATTTAAAGAAGAAAAAAGTTGACTATGTGGCATTACATCTAAATTCACTGCTTGTTATATAAAACTAGCTGTTTTCATTAGCAATGACGTTACCATTGCATTTTGGGAGGTGTACATAGATGATAATTATAAATTAATTACTTCTTTGCTGTGCTGAAGAATATTATATCGGATCTCGCAATTAAATGGGAATCGATTGTATTATTCGAATTTATAAGATGTTATTGGTGAGCGCAGCTGAATAAATGCGTCGTTAAGAGAGAAAAAAAAACGATAAACGCAGATTAGATGCTCGAAATAAATGCACTAAATCATAAGTAAAAAAAACATGAGAAAAGAAGAAATGGGATGAATAGTATAATACGGTACAATGTATAATTTACGCGAAGGGAAATATGAGAAAAAGGGAACGAGCGTAATTTTTGTAGTGACGATCCGATACACAATTAGTGGGGCCGGTATTTCCCCCTGTTTGTCTCTTCGCTACGATAATTAATATATCGCTCCAACCAATTCTCCTATTTCTTGTTCATTGATCACATTTAATTCTATGTTTTGCGCCTTGATAAGCTGCTATATTATACGTTTATGCATCATTTTATTGCGTGACGTAGTCTGATATCCCGTGAAACAAAAAAAAATTGAAAACGGGGGAAAGAAAACAAGAAGAAAATAAATATAAATAATAGCTCAGGATGAAATATGTCGATCATCTGGAAACAGAGTAAAGACGAACGTGTGTTTAATATTACTACATATAAATAATATAAATCATGAAAAAATAAATTGATATAAAGAAAAATAAAAAAAATAAATATTGACGAGTTATAAAAAAAAGAAAAAAAAACCGAGAAATAAATAAAAATTCAGTTTAAATAATCTAAGCTTGACGATGATGAGCTTCGAATGTACTCAAAATGTGGTTTTAAACTACTTCAGCAAAGGAGTCAGTGTTAGCTTTTTATCCCTCCCATAAATCGTAGAAATTGTCCCTCGTCCACTACAAATACTGAGAATAAATAAAATTCACCAAATGAAAAATAACGAGTTACATATTGCCAACAATACAATGTATGTAACACAATTTATTAAATGCGCTCAAACTACGTTACGGCTACCAATATATTTATTCATATGATAAAACATTGCAGTACAAGATTAGAATGTAAAAATCTTTTATTAAAAACAAAAAAAATGATATAAAAGAGAAGATCTGCATGAAACATACCAACTAAAATGAAAGCAACCATACACAATACACATATATATATATCACAATTGCGCAATATGTTCTTGCAATATATATTATTTAAATGAAAAGAAGATAAAAAAGAAAAAACCAAAAATATGAGCACAAAACCAATCGCCTCATAAATCAGCATGCCCCTCCCTTAAGCAAATTATAAGTATAAGATATATATTCAATCAAGATATATAAATTGTACTATATTCAAATCCGAAGCTCCAAAAATTTCGGTTGTACCATTGTATCTATGTAAATAATCAACATTTGCGTACGATATGTTTACTTAATCATTATTTTTTTATCATCCTATTATCATCTATGAAACATTTATCACATTTTCATTGTCTAATTTCATTAATTTTAGATACTAGAATTTGATTATATAAATGACGAGGAATATTTAAAAATGTTATTTCAACCACATGTAAGTTGGGTGACAACTTTTTCACATGACTTTTCCACCGTCCTATGTAAAAAAAAAAAAAAAAAAAGGAAAAAAAAACGAAACCAATCGAATTATATATCACAATCGATATTTTTTTCTCTTAGATGTGCGTCCAATGATTGTATAGAGCTTTTACATTATTGTTTTGTCTGATAGAAACATAATAAATATAAAATCACGCTTTTATGTTTTTTAATATTTGATCTTCAATTTATAATAATATACAAAATACAATAACTCTCACATATTTCATAAAAATGAATCGACTTCTAATTTATATAGAAAGATTATTTAATCAAGCGTTGAAATGTGGAAAAGAGACACAAATGATAACATAGTGACGTTGAATTCAATAATTAATTGACATTGTACAGTTGTAATTTTCCCAGTCGAATCAATATTACCGTCAATCAGTAAATCTGAATAATCCAGAAGCAGCAACATATCAGTGTTCATATAATTTGGATTTTTAAATCAGTTATAAAAGAATCATAAGTCCGATTTTGTAAAATAGAAAAATGATGTTTAATTTCAGAAGAATCGTTGAGAAAAACATCGATAAAATTAATTGAGGCTAAACTGTGAGAATTTATTCAATAACTTCATTGCAACATGGACAACATTTAGGTGATTGATTATTCATCTCAAGATAATACAAAAATAATCGATCCATGTTGATTTCATCGAATGGGAATAAATTACATATGTATTTATGTATGCACTTAATCACAATATTACAATTCACTGAATTAATTTCGTTAGATTCATTAGATATTTCATTGATGTCGATTAAATCTCCACAGCCTCTGCACATGATTTTATGCTCTGTACCTTATTTAATAATTGCGGTAAAAATATAATTCTGCTACTCGCCATGTGTTCCAAGGTAATTTCGCAATGAAAAGCAATTGAATCAACAGGTTCAGACTACCATCCTTATCAAAACAAAATAGCCTTCCATACATCTAATAAAAAGTATACAACATTTTAACGGAATGATTACAGAAAAATAGTTAATTGTATATACCTATATGTATGGATGTTCAATGATAGAAATCTATAATATTTATATTGATATATGAAATATTCCCACATTCAGAAAATAAAGCTCACAAGTTTACATGGATATATTGTTCTTTATCACGCATACACACATACATATGCATATATATATATATGTATATATAGGTCGACAAGTCATATAATTGCGGGCAGTTCTCTGTTCTTTCGTGTCGGTGAATATATAAGTTTCAAAATCGATATCAAAAAAAATTTTCGGTTGAATTACAATTTATTGTTAATCACACAAAGAAACTGCACATCCTATGACTGAATATTGAACAAAAAAAGACAAGCAAATGATATGGAATAATGTTTTGTATTGATACAATAAAATAGTAATATAAATGAAATGAAAAAAAAAATCTTTTGGAAACTTTATCATTTGCAATTCATTGTTCCGCAAAGAAAAACTCTATCTTCATCTTGCTGTGAATGACATGAAAAAGGAATTAGAATAAAAATACATGTGATGATAATAATAACGCTCCATTGGGAAACGTGTGCGACACATTTCTATTTATAATTTTGTCGATACCACGCATGCATAGCTTTTTTGCATTATATATAGGTTTTCTATACATCAGTATGAGGCCATTAAATAATAATTAACTAAAACAAACTAAAGATAATTAACACATTCTCTCCAAAGTTTTTTTTCCGTTAAAACCGTCACTCACTTATTATTACCAAACAAGTGATTGAAAAATTATCCTTATAGCAGAACATCGGGGAAAAGGTAGGAAGTAACAAAATAACCGAAAAATAAAAATTCCCAAATAATCAAATGAAACAAAAAAAAGAATGATACATTGTAAAATATATTATCTTTTAAAAATTACAAAATATTCAGTACAATTACTCATATCGGATATTATTTCTAAAACGCATGAATATTATCAATAGATAATATCCTCTATCTATAGTTATAGTTTATTTATTTCCTTTCGAATTCTGATAATGTCATAAAAATTACGTACAATTTTTATTTCTCATAATTTATGATAAACAGTGTCATATAAATCTGTGCGTCGCTGATTGAAGACTGGAATTTGACTTCTTACTTCTTCCACAACTGACAAATCTAAATAAACCCAATTATTAAATAGCATACATTAAAATATATCAATTCATTTGATAAATCATTAAAAAAATTAATTAAATTCATGTTTATTGTGCATGTTACCTATCTCACTGACAATCATATTCTCATTGACATCAAGATCATTTATCACTTTCCCCCAAGGATCAGTAAGCTGACTGTGGCCCCATGCAACATATCCCGATTTTTCATTACGCGCTGGTGAAACTGTTACTACGTAACATTGATTGTCATTAGCTCTGGCACGTTGAAGAAGTTCCCAATGAAGTGGACCCGTGGTCATATTAAACGCAGCTGGATACACCAACATTTGACATCCTACCATCACAATAATATAAATAGAATTATTTATTATTATTATATTCAACATAATTTTACGTATGAAAAGAATTTTGTACCCAAATTCCGGTAAAGTCGCGCCATTTCTTCAAATCGAATATCGTAACATATACCAATACCAATTTTACAATTTTTCACTTGGAATGTTGTCAATGAATTTCCCGGTGATAGCGTTTCACTTTCGAAAAATTTCATTTTTCCCTCGATATTTATATCGAATAAATGCATCTACAATAATATGGATATTATATCTGATATTATATCAATTTATTCACAATAGACTTTGTGCGCTTTTACTTTTCTGTGTTTTGCTATCAGTTGACCTTTAGTATCCCATACAGTGCAAGTATTGTATATTTTATCGCCATCTCTTTCAGGTACTGTTCCAGCAACAACATAAATTCCATGATCATTTGCTGCTTTTGATATTGCCAGACTTGTCTCACCATTGGGAATATTTTCGGCGTACGTATTAAAATACTCTGTATGAATTGGATAAAATCACAGGAGGTTAGATATTAATTAGGCGGTTGAATGACATGAAATTAATAAAACGTATATATTTGTACGTACGTGTGCCATATGGAGAATTGAAACATTCAGGGAGAATAACAATATCTGCCTGCTGTTTTTTTGCACTTTCAATGAATGATATTGCGCGTTGGATATTCACGGATTTTTTACTGTTAACCGCGAGTTGCACGAGAGCTAATCGTAAAACTGAACCTGAAAAAACAATCTCAATATAAATGTTTATAGCACTAGTGAAAAACAATTGATTTGTATTTTATAAAATATTTGAAAAATAAATGATACAATCAATAATATTCACAGATACATACAACACATTGTGTTGAATCCTCGTTGCAGATAATTCAACTGAAGCATCTCATACAGTTACAGATAACATATCAAAGAAGGTTAGAGTTGTACAATTTATGTTTGAAATAAACCACTGAAAAAAAATAACAACGTGATAGTCAACTTGTAACAAACAATAAAACTGCTTTATAATGATATATTATTTTGCAATATTAAAAGATAAAGTATATAATAGTATAAAATATAATAATAATGTACTGATTGTTGGAAGTCGTGAGCATTTTCATGCAAAATGTTGTAGTTGAATATTACATTTGTTAATCGATTAATATGCAATAAGCGGAGTAATTACAAATCCGTATTTATTGTTGAAGTAAATTTGCGAGTGTACATTTAGAGAATGATAATATTGACGTCATTTGCGCGAAAAATGTTCATGCGAATACAAATTACATATGCATTCATCTGACAAGTGGTTTGAGCCAATGAGTTCGTTTTCACATATACATACACATTTTTCTATAGTAATAATGTGACAATTCATGGTCATCATGATATATTATGTCTAGGAAAGCTGTTTGGATGAACTGAACTACTGGGAAGAAATATTTGCACACAAAGGAATAAAACAAGTGATATTAACAATAGCGTCTCATAACATTTTTCACTGAAGCAAATAAATTGAATTTTATAAACATTATTATGTTGTATTACATGTTACATTATATATTGATATGAGAAGAATTTTTTAGACGTTAAAAAGTAATATTACTGATTGAATATCAATCTATTTTTATCTTATCTGTATATCAGTTTAATGAAATTGGTAAGTTCATAAGTACATGCGTCTATTTTAGTTTTAAACATATTGTAATAATTGCGATAAACAAAATGCCGATTCTCGCTGATTTATCACGACGATTTTATTCATTAACTGCTGATGCTAAACCTGATCCACCTCGAATAAATATTCGGGACAATTCGTTTAATAATACGCGTGAAATAAATTCAAATGAAGCGTCATCAGCCTCGAGTGTAGCGACGAATACTTCGCCAACAGATCATGATTCCATTGATCATCCTCGCAATAAGAAAAAAAATAATTCATCCAATGGTGCATCTGCCTCTTCAACATCCGCTAATGATATCGGAAGAAAACCGACCTCAGCTACAAAGAAAAAAAATTATGGTGGTAAGATTTTAGCCTACTACGCAAAAAAAAAATGTGAATACATTTAATTAATTATTTAATTTAAATTCTAAATCATTACAGGACAAACTAAAAATATTGTTAATTACAATATTATTAATTCGAATAGAGTGAAAATAGGTGAAACAACAACATATGTTTGTAATATAAATCAATGTGATAAAAATCATAAAGGAACTCAGGATGAACAGAATCCTATTGCAAAGCCAACAACTGAAGCCATGCCAGAATCAGTAAAAAAACTGAGCACATCTAAGGCTGAATTAACAATAAAAGACATGTTTATAATAAAAACACACATTGACAGCAATTGGCGTGAAATTTTCACGTCTTTGGGCTATTCTAAAGGACAATTGGATCAATTTGAAGAGACATACAAACTTAAGGGCATGGATGAAGTATTTAAAATTGAATTCTTCTTAAATGAAAGAACATTCAATTGTTTCGAAATTTAATCTTTTTTATTTTTGTTATTAGATGTTTTATCAAATACTTCTTGATTGGAAACGTGAAAATGGAAGAGAGGCTCACATTGGTGCAATTGTAACATCACTATGGCGATATTATCAATACGAGTGTGTCAAAAGATTGATCGCTGCCAACAATGAATCGTAATTATAATTCATGAGAGAGTAAAAAAAAAACATTTACCCATCAATTCAACAATAATGATGGAAATATAATTGTGAAATCAGCTGTAAACATCAATTCGATCTCATGATAACATTGAAAAAAAAAAAAAACAAAAATATGACGGGATCACTGCTACTGATAAATATGCTCAATCAACTTTATGTATATATAATTATTATTAATACTACTACCATCGTATCTTTATTGATATACTCAAATTAACGGGAACTGTGGAATACATGTATAATAAATCAAAAGTTATTCGCTTAACTCTTTATTAGATAGAAACAGTTTATAGTGGAATATTTGAATATTTTATTATTATTACAAATGATACAATTAGTCAAACATAAAATCTTTTTAATGTGTTCATTTATATAAGTGATTTAAATGTGCAATAAGTTTAAGTGATCCATACATTACATTAACTCTAATAATAAAAATACTAATTATGGTGATGATGAATATAATTAATGTTATTTGTTGATTATTAAAAATAATTTGTTTGAATTGAATTCATTTTTCGATTCTCATCACAGATCCAAATATATACTTGCATTATCACCAATATTGTCTCTTTACAATAGTTTATTATTATTATATTAAATTAAAATATTATTCTTAATTGTAATCGGAATTATAATCAGCAGCGCCGGTTGTTATCTTTTTTGGAGTTGTAATTTTCGATACTTCTCTTGATATCCATGAATCCTTGTCCAATGAAACTTGCTTTGCAAAAATGCTGTCTTTACAAAGCTCAAATTCAACAAACATCTCCGTCATACTTTGATCACCATCAAGAACAATAACTGGCGCAGGTACGGAAAAAATTGTACGATGCAGTAACCAGCTCTCGTGAATTTCGTGAATTTCTTCTAAATACTGCAACGACACGCAATCCTCCTCTTTTCTTGCACGCGCACGCATTCTTTCATATACAACTTTTGGTGAGGTTCTTAAATACACTGCAAAAATAAATATTTCATTGAAACAGTTATTTATACTATTATGTTATATTATATCATTTTACTTTTTAAAAATTCCAATATTTACCTATTAAATCTGTTTCAATACTTGCATTATTAATGCACCAATCATACCATTTTTCCAATACAGTTGCTTCAACATTCTGCACGAGATTTGTTCGTCTCATGTTTTCAATAAAACACCTGGCACTGTAAACCGATCGCTCCATTATTTTATAAGGTAGTGATGTTTTCATTGTATGCCTTTGTAGCATTGTCAATTGTACGTAGGATTGAAATAAACAAGCATATCGATCGGGATCCCGGTACATAAGATCCTAAAATTTTTTTACAAATACAAACAATATATAAAGTACTTTTTTATTTTTGTTTCATACTATTCACCAGGATTACAATAGATACTTACAAGTAAATTAACGCCGTCTACATTGCGCCACAGTTCAACAGGTTCTTGTAATACCAATGTATTGTTAAATTGTTTAAAGTTATTCAAAAATGTTGTTTTCCCACTGCCAATATTTCCCTCAATGCAAACAGTAAATGGTCGTTTATCCATTTTAAGTGGTGATGGCATTTTAAGAAGGGATTTCAGTCCAATCTGTTCTATATATGACAAAATAATTTTATCATAATAATTAAACAATATAAAAATGTTATTTTGAATATTTATAAAGTATATTTTTGGATTGATTGACAATAATTCTATATATATTATACGAATGAATAAGTTCAATGATGTTGAGAAACTCTGTAATACTTATTAATTTCATATACAATTAATACTTCTTTCCATTGATAGTCAAGTGTTTCCTATTCGGCGAAAATGATAGAAACAAAAAGTCGAATGTTCAACTGTTATTCCAACATAGAATAATGTAATAATTTTTTTTAGTACTGTCTAGAATAATAGCACGTACCTTTACATGCAGTCACTGTTCGGTTGAAAAACCTGCTGTACATTACTCTTTATTCACACTTTTATAATGTGGAAACCCAACCAATGTATTCAAATATCCCAGTAAATGAAATCAATAAAATTGGTCACTGTTGATGGTTAATTTGTGCATTGAATGCGATACACTGTTCCAGGTTTATCATTTGCATGGTCCGCACACGGTGTCACGATATATTATATTTGTATGTGTGTTTATATATATACGTAGAAATAATGATCGTGTATTCATTATTTCCCGCGTTTTTCGCAATACACCACGCTATCAAATTGAGTAGAATATAGACAATTGTGAATAACCAATTGCAATCAAGGGAAATTAATTCTGGCCAATCGGATACATACAGTATATTTGATGTTATAGATGAATAACCAATAGTATAAAATCATTGTAAATACGCCATGACGTTTGATAAAATTGGCCAATCCGAAAATCCAATGTTGACTGCTGTATATTTAATTGACTTGTTGATTTTTTATGTTACCAGCAATGAATGAGATTATTATAACAAAAATTGGTAACATTGGATGAAATCCATAAGTCGATGGTTGAGTGTGCCCTCGACGAGTTTGATGTTATTGCGCAATCACTGTCAGTCATGTCAAGCCTGGTGAAAGTTTTGTATGTAAAGAGTAGATGATCATTGATCGTGAGTAATTATAGATTGAACCACAGCTCAATACAATGAATGAGTGAATTATGAATAGATTAATATAATATGAACGAGTTGAATTAGCTATGGTATTTTAGAATTGAGATTGAAATAGCATACAATTAAAAGGTTGTGTGTATGTGTTAAGATCTCCTCATCCACTTCCAAGTGAACAGTGATCATGTTTGGTAATAAAAAAATCAAAAATGTTTTTTGTTCTTCAATATAAGTGATAAATTTTAACTATTTTCGTGGAGTTTTATATGAAATAGTCAAATTTCTAATGATAATACATAGATAGCGATAGAAATAGTTTATAATTGAATATGTATTTAATTATTGGTTTGATGGTAATGTTCAATTTATTTCAATGACTAGGTTGCTTCTGGTGTTGTGCTGCCTTGAGGCCAAGATACAAAAGACTGGTTGATAATATTTTCCCGGTGAATCCACAGGTAATTTCAAAATTAAAAAAAAATAAATAAAATAAGACAAAAATAGCAACTGTTGCACTATTTTTATTATTATTTTCCTGCAGGATGGATTGGTGAAGAATAATATGGAAAAATTGACATTTTACTCACTAAGCAGTCCAGAGAAATTGGATAGAATTGGTGAGTATTTATTTCAACGTGCTTCTCGAGATATTTATCGGCGACGAAATGGATTTGTCGTTATTGCAATGGAAGCAATGGATCAATTGCTTGTTGCGTGTCATGCACAAACCCTCAATCTATTTGTCGAAAGTTTTTTAAAAATGATACAAAAACTTTTGGAATCAACGGATCCACAATTGCAAATAATGGCAACACAATCGGTAATTATTTCATCAAGTTCTATATTACATCATGATATAGGAATATAAATGATGATTTAGCATGAAGAATAGTTTATTAAAACAAAAAATAACAACAACTAACACGGAATAAATTCATGATAAATGGTGCTTTATTTTCAATTTGCTATGATCTTAATTTGTAATTAACAACATTGGGTTACCAAGCGATTTAATTAAGTTGAACAAAATGCTTTCGTCCGACAGTTTGTCCGTTTTGCCAACATCGAAGAGGACACGCCGTCTTATCACACACGTTACGATTTCTTTGTATCAAAATACTCTGCAATGTGCCACGCCAACTACGACGACTTGGAGATCCGCAAGCAGATCCGCCTCGCCGGTATACAAGGGTTGCAGGGTGTCGTAAGAAAAACTCTGTCGGATGATTTAGTAGAAAATATTTGGGAATCTGTGCATATGGATAAAATAGTGCCATCGTTATTGTACAATATGCAAAATGCAAGGTGAACTACACTTTATAATCCCTATGATACAATTTATCTATTGTCCATCAATGATAACAATTCAATTATATAATCAATTAGATATACTGGTCAAAAAGATGCAATGCCTGAAAGTCCTATCGAGGAACGATCGGATCCACCTCAATTTGCTGAAACATGTATGCGTGAGCTTGTCGGTCGTGCATCATTTGGTCACATTCGTTGTGTAATTCGTCCTGTATTACGACATTTGGATAATCATCAGCTATGGGTTCCCAATTATTTTGCAATTCATACATTTAGAATAATTATGTTCTCAATACAGGTAAATCCATTTTGGTCTATTATTAAAAACATTTATATATACATATAAATGTCTGTGTATGTTTGTGTTTATGAATAATTTCTCATTTACATTACAGTCACAGTATTCATACACTGTGGTAGAAGCTTTAATGACCCATCTCGATGATAATTCAAAATCATCGCCGAAAATACGAACAAGTATTGCCGATACTTTATCAAAAATCATATCAATAGCTGCGGGTGAAAGCGTTGGCCCATCTGTACTTGAAATAATAAATTCCTTACTGTCGCATTTACGTATTAGCGTCACCCGCAATCAGTATTCAAGCAATGATGAGCAACTTTATCAAGAGGCATTGATTAATGCACTTGGTGAATTTGCGAATCATCTTCCGGATTATCAAAAGATTGAAATAATGATGTTTATCATGAGTAAAGTTCCATACAGTCAACCCGATCGTATTGTAACTGTTGGAAAGGGCGATGTGGTATTGCAGAGTATACTTTTAAAATCGCTATTGAAGGTAAGCATTGCAACTGTCATTTTATTTTCCTATTAAATAATTCAATCAATCGATATAGTAATGAGTGAAATTTTAGGTTGGAAGTAAATATCAAACAATTCATTTAAATACAACATTTCCACCCAGTTTCTTGGAACCACTTTTGCGTATGTCTCTCGCAGCCGATGCTGAGATGCGTCTGTTAGTTCAAAAAATATTCCATACACTCATTGATAGACATCTCAATATTGAGAAATTGGCGAAACCATCAACAAACATATTGGAGCTCGATTTAACAATTGAGAAATCATCACGTCCTGATGTAATATTTATTCGTAAACACGGTCCAGAAATATATTTAGCATTGTACGAATCATTAGAGCTGACGAGTAATACAGTGGAAAATGTTGAGGCAATATACACAACATTTGCATTACTTGTTGTTGAATTGACATCAGAGGAAACAGTTTTGGAGCAATTGAGATTAGTTATGAGTTTACAAGATTTAGCAATGACCAGTAGTCAATTAAGTGTCGTTCTCAAATTTAATTTGCATTCAATCGTTGTGAGCTTAATGACTCTCGTTGCGTACATCTGCAATATAAATTCTCTCATCGAGTACACTAATAAGGTAAACAAAACGATTAACAAGAAAAAAAAATACAATAAATATGTTTGTTTTGAAAGAAATATAATAGATTGAATAATTATAATTTTATTCAATTGAATTAGATTGTTGAGGCGCGCAGACTGGAAGCATTATATTTATTACCACCTCTGCGATCGAGATATGACAGTGAACTATCAAGCCGCGTATCACAAAATCTATTGCTCGATCAAAGTGTCATTACAGAATGTTTAAAAACAGCCGGTTTGGATACTGGAAAATTGCAACACGGTTCGGGCTACAATAGCAATGCACTTCAACATCGTCATTCTTGGGTTGACACAACAGGACGTAATTCAATTGCTGATATTAATGGCGGCTCAACTGAACTTGATAGCGGTGGTTCATCGCCCAGTGTACTCAAAGTATGTTACAGTTTTTTTTTTATTAATTATTATGTATGAATAATTCCATTAGCAACAATCGTATATGATTGTATTATCATTGTTTAGAAATTAGTAGCAGAAGAATTGACGTTTGAGAGTATGAAGCAAATATTGACTGTGACGAACAATAATGAAACTACCGAGGAGGAAAAACGCGTGCATTTATCAGAATGTTTCTTGAATGCTCCGTTTCATGAGCTCGTCTCCAGGACTCAGCCTGAGGTAAAAAAAATATTGAAAAATTAATAAATAAAATTACATAGTATTGGATAAAGTTTAATCAATATTTTATGCTTTCAGCACGACGTTTTGCAAAGTAAACTTTCCGATATATTTAATTCATTGACAATAGAACCGAGAAATTCATCGCAGCCAAATACTCAACCGGTGGATGCTAAAGGGAATCACGTCCCGGGTTATGAAGTGCACTTCCCTGAATTATTTGTGTATTAATTACATAAAATATTCTGAATATTTTATAATTCGTTATTTCATCATGACACTATTTGTTGAACAATAATATATATAAAAATAATTCTGTTATTAACAATAAGATATGATGAGATGAAGGTGTGAAATATTTAACAATTTATTTATTTATTATTTTTGTTTTGATGTGTATAGTGGTTTATTGTTCGTTGATATTAAATTTTAAGAGAATATGAATAAAGAATTAGAATACATATTGGTTTTTCAATGTGTCTATTCGTCATTTATACACTCAATATTGAAGGTATCAGAATAATTCTGTAATAATAATAATTTTGAAGGTATCATCATAAAAATTCATGCTAGTTTAATTCGAGAATGATTGAAAACTCAAAATTTCTATAACTCATATGGGTATATTTCAGTATATGTGTATTTTAATAGATCAGAAACAAATGCTTTTATAAATATCATATTTGCATACATCAATAGTGATTTAGGTTTATTAATTTGACCCATTTCATAATATTGTGATAAAACAAAAAACGGTATCAAAATGGTCGTTTTCACAATACTTTATTGTTTCTCATTTGCACATTTGAATTAAATATTCACTGTATATAATTGTTACTTTTATTATTGGAACAATATAGATAAAAATTGGAAAAGTTTTTATCGGCATAAAAAGTGATTAAGTGTAATAAGTTTACCCAGTTTATTTTAATTTATTAATGAGTATAGAAATTTGTTCGATTTGGTAAATTGTTAATGGGCTGGAATTTGCTTCAAGGCTGAATCTTGAGAAACTCCACATCAAAGATGAGGGTAGAATTTGGCGGAATAGTGTGTCTGTGTCAAGGAATAAATATAATATTGAAACATAACGAGCAGCAATGAAAAATAAACAATTAAATAATATAGAATATTATGAAATATTAAAAGGATATAGTCCAGGATGTCCTTGACGTCCGTATGCGAAATCCGGTGAGCAAGTTAATTTTGCACGTTCTCCAACACTCATTTGAGCAATGCCGTGATCCCATCCCTTGATTACTTCACCCTTCCCAATTTTGAATTTAAATGGTACTCCATGGTCACGGCTGGAATCGAATTTTTGACCATTCTCCAATGTACCTGTGTATAAATAATACGTATTGTGCATATGCATGATTAATATTCACAATTAATTATAATCATAATACTCATGACAAAATTACCTGTATAGTGAACAAATACAGTCTGTCCATGCTTTGGGTAAGATAGACCTATACGAGACGTAAAATAAAATTAGGTTTAGCCTATATGTTCATTATAATAATATTGCGTATGGTGAAACTTATACAATAAACTCACGTATTAGTATCGCTATTAAATAATTAAATAATTGGTAGATAACCCCAAAGACAATTCTAAATTCATCATGATTTATACATACAATGTATCAAAAGAAAAGTAGAATTACCACGTCTATATCTACTAGGCCACGTTTAATATCATGACTAGTGAAAAATTTATTTTTTTCTATCTCAAAACTGTATTGTGCAAGTGCATTATTACAATATGTATATATGAATAATTACCATCCCCGGGACTAATAGTTTCAATATACACGCCCATAATTGCTTGTTTTTGTCTGCAGAACGTGTTTACAAACGATGGATATGCAATACTTTCAGGAACCGCCCCGAACTTATTGAGGTACGCAAGGTATGCAAAGAAATTGCTCCGAAGCTGATCGAAGTCAACAGTCGTCGATGCGCCGCACTTGACGAGTCAGTTTTTCCACTACTACCACAGTCTCCCTCTACATTCGATAAACAGAGAGAATGTAAATGGCACGATGTATTAATTATTATTGCGAATCGATGTTAGAGTCGCTGCTTCTCCCCCCATCCTCACCTTCAAACCCGTTCTCATTGTACAATATTATGTTTACTCTATGAAATCGCGCTAAATTCAAAATTTTTGACAACTTTATTATCTCCTTTCGTACTTCATGTGGAACTTGAACCAACAAGAATCAGAAATTAAACAAATAATTATTGAACTTTATTCTTTCAATGTAAAACGAAAAAAAAAAAAAAAAAA
>CAJUYH010000160.1:53669-84307 GCA_910591685.1 Galerucella tenella | reverse complement strand
AAAAAAAAAAAAAAAAAACAAACAAACCATCGACTGAATAAATATATAAAATATACCACTGAGTTATCAACATACTTATGAAACCAAATACTTTATGGAATGATACTTATATAGATCAAATTAATATATACATATAAACGTGTCATGGTGTAAATTGTGAATAAATTACATTTGGTTAGCTAAAATTATATAAATATATAAAAGCGAAATAATTTCATTATAATTTGCATATAAACACTTGAAGTTTATATCAAAATTGCAGTATTAAATAATGATATCGAGCATTTGGAATGAGGTCTCTCTTACTTATTCTATCATATTAATACTACCAGTATTTTACTATCAATAATCACCAATAAACAATGTAATGTATTAAGTAAGTACTGCGCCATTGGAAATTTCAAAGCCCACACATATAATAATTTATAATTATATATAGCTACGTTATTATGACTGATGATGACCTTTCGCTGTATCGTAAATACGTTCTAATAATGCGCGCGTTATACTTCCAGGTATTTGCTGATGTTGTGTAATTAAATCTTCAAGTGCCTTTGCAACTTTAGCAGTCAATAATTCAGGAGTTAAACTGCTGTCATATGGAATTGGTTTGCCAACGAATGTTTTGAGCTTTACTGGAAATCCACCATAAATTGGAGCAAATGGAAATCGCGTTGCCGCATATATTCTCAACCACATTCTTCTTCCCCAACTTACTGTTCTAAATGCCTCTCTCAAGTTTTTTGTAAATATTGGAATAATTTTCTGTAAAGTAAGTTCAATGCACAATTTAATATACAACACAATAATAAAAAGTCTTCATTTATTTTTGTTTCACGTTTTTTCAATACCACTTTTGCATCTAGTGCTACTTTAGCGAAGCCCATGCGTTTTTTCCAATGCAGTTGATAGTAGGAATCACCAAATTGCGCCTCATAAACACCACCAGGTGATATAGCAAGCATATTACCATCTTGTAGAAGAGCAGAGCATGTTTGTATAGTACCCGGAGTTAATTTCATCACATCGCATAGAATTGCAAAACCCGGTACTTTTAATAAAAATTTATCCACCACACTGTGAATAACTTTAGAATTGAGAAGAACTATTTTAGCTATAAAATAGTATAGATCAATGGGCACTGCACCATGATAATAAATAAATAAAACTGGTTCGTCCATAGGAATATTTTCCAATCCAACAACTTCGTAACCTGCAATATGCAAAATTTCAAGCTTGCAAATATTTTTTATCCATCACTCTCAATTCAATATCATTATCCATTATAGAAATATATCACACCATAATAAATATATCCATGGGCGTCCCACATTGCAGCACCCACACTACGAGCTGCATTTTTCCAATCTTTTCCATATGCCTCTCTCAATCGTAGTCTGATAATAAAAAAATTTATTTCAATACATCACATATAAGTAAACGAATGATACATTTTATTTTATAACATACCTATGCAATTTGTAGATATAAAAAATGGCTGCAGTTATATATAAAAGTAGAAGAATCACTACAGGAAGTAGAAATGTGACTAGTAGAGGCATTAAAAGCCACGACAGCCATAATGTAAAATCCACATCAATATAATCCACTAAAAAATTCAGCAAATAAAAAAAAGAAATAATCATTATTTATTCTAAAAGTATATGAATTATCAATATATTTCTGATTATATAAATTGATCAATATCATTGGGATAATATTAAAAAAGTTATGTTTGTAATGACGACACCAATTATTGAAATAAATAAAAAATTGAATGAGAATAATGAAACTTACCTATGATATTTTCGATAATTTTTGAAAAACTCTTCAAAAATTCAATAGACATATTTGCTCAATGTTCTCAAGCAATTAGTTGATTAAAACAGTTAATTGAGTGTACAATATGCCGATATAATGATGAGAAATAAAAAAAGGAAGCAGCAGTCATAGATATATTACAGGTGAATTGTAAATATTCAACCCATTATTTCAATCCATATGATGACTCTTCGGAAAATGTTAAAATATCCATATTTACTGAGGTCAATTGATTATATCACATTTGTGCATAAGTTGAAAAACAGTTAGGTGAATATTATATTTGATATGGAAATACTGTGATTATGGTTTCGAACATTGACCATCTAGTAAGTACTTTCAATAATTATTTGTATCAATATTATATATAATTTTACATACATATATGTATAATGTATGTTTACAATATATTGCCGGTGTGAAAATGAAAAATGACCATTTTCATTTCACTTACATTGCGCAAACATAAAACATACACACACTCACACAACTCTCCGAATATCAATGAAAAAATTATTTGCTTCATCACTCCATAATTTTTGTGATGATTTATGTACGCACATATACATATATGAGTATACATATGAAAAAAAAAAAGTATTAATAAAATAAAATTTTCGATTTTATTGTTTTTTTTTTCTTCACAAATTGATGTGACATATCTATGATTTTATTTATGTTTCATTTTGATGTATGAAATATTCATTTTTATGGCTGTGTAATATTTATTGTTATTGTAGTGAATACTTCTGTATTATTCCGATAATAATCAGCATTTAGAGTCTATCCACAATAATAACAAAAAATTGATACGTTCTTGTTAGTGATTTTGCGTGAACATCAGCTAACTTCATATTTTAGTGAAGATTTAACTTGAGCGGGAAACCTTGAATCAAATCTCAGCCTTATAAAAAACTAACGGGACTATAATACACTTTTAAATATTTTTTTTATATAAAAATAACCGATAACATTTTCTAATTATTAATTATATATTTTCATATTTCATATTTTACATCTTAATGTTCATGAATTCGTTTTGTCAACGACATCAATTCAACTGTTGTACTTTTTTTATTTGATAACTCAATGTGTACATTAATTTTTATCTCTTGTTCACTATCGACGCGATTTTTTTGATTTTATATAACTTCCAAGACATTGATTTATCTCATTGTAAATATCATCAGCTTCGCTTTTTTCAAGAATCATCGCGAATGAATCGTAAAGGCTCTCTAATTGTTGGGTGTTCCAATCGTTTGTAGTTTCCACAACTATTCCAAGTATTTCGTGAATTTGTGACTGTGTCAATTTATCCATTGGATTTACTTGACTTTTATGTGAAGCACCAGGAACTATTCTTTGTCGTTTTATTACTGTGCTCTCACCCGATGCACTATGTTCTCTTTTTCCACAGATTCCTACAGTAAATTATCACGACAATGTTTCATTAAAAAAATATTGATAATAACAAGAATAGAATTAATTAACTTCTGAATATAAAATAAATTTTTACTTTGATTTGATCTGGATGGTGAACAGCTCACATGAGTCAATTTTGTTCTTGCTTTCGCCTCTGCCCTACTTCGTCTCGTTACAGGCCCCTCAATTGCATCCACAATCGCTTTCTGTTTCTTTCCCTCGATTTTAAATTTATTTGGCTCCACACCATGTACAAAATCCACTGTATTAAAATTTTAATTCATAACTTCCTGCATACAAAAATTGAATTATCAAGGCATGAATTTAATATACAAACCATACGATGATTTATTTGATATATCATTGGATTTGGAATGTGTCTTGAAAAATAATTGTTGAAAAAACGATAATCGTTGGGTAGTTTCGGGTGTTTGAATTTCATAAACTTCACCATGACGATAATCAAATAATTCTGATATTTCATTTGGAATATTGGCCTGAGTGCACGATATTGTTGATACCACTAGCATATGAACTGATTGATCGAGTCCTTTCATAAGCGATGTAAAGACAATGCGAGCAGTTTCATCAACTAAATTCCACCATGAAAGAATGTCGGGTACATAGAGCAATGAAGGAAGTGTTCGTCTGGCAGTTTTTATTTTCTGAAAACAAAATGTATATAGTTTTAACTCACTTTCATATATACTTATTTACATATACATCGATTAATTGTTTATGGTAAAATTGATACCTGGATAATTGTTTCTTCAACAGCACGTCCAGTTTCTTCAAAGAGAGTAGTAACATCCAATACGTGACAGGGTAAATGTTCAAGATTGTGCAGCAGAGCTGGTGCCAAATGATGCGTATGGCAATTATCAACTCCACAAAGAATTATTCTCGGACTACTTGTTGATCTTGACTCAACTAAATGATACCTATAATTCAATATTAATAATAAATATTCTTATATTTGGGATATTTATGAAATTTTTGAAACAAAAATAAAAGACACTAGTGTTGTATCTTTTTATATTGATCATACGTATTTTCAGAAGCCAACATATCCATAGGACAAATACACTGCAGTCTATTTAATATTGAATGAAGAGTATCTTGAAGAAGTGGATAAATTTTACTTGACAAGCATTTCAGTGGCACGTTATTAACACGATGGGATGCCGGGAGAATATTTTGATGAGCTTTGAAAAAGTCCTGTTTTTCAATCTAAAAAAAAATGAATAAGTCAATATAAACTTAACAATTATTTGTGTGTACACAGTAATGTTCGTTAATGTCATTTGTTGTTGAATGGATAATTGTCCGGACCTTTAATGATCTTTCGTTAATGTGATATTTTTGTTTGGATGTATAAATTTGTGGATAGTGTCGTCTCACACAACACATGACTGCTTCAGCACAGAGAGCTTGAAGATCACTGCCACAATAACCAATTGTCGTTGACGCTAAATAAGCGAGGAATTTAACTGGGGGTTTTTGCTTCCAATTCCTCACGTGAACCTGACGTATTATATTTTTATTGATACGAATTAATTAATTGAATACGTAGCAACTAGCTTGAATACGGATAGATATTTGTATTCGATAACACACCGAAAGTATCTCTTTTCTTGCGGCGTAACACGGCAGAGGAAAGTAAAGTTCTCTGTCAAATCTACCAGGTCTCCTTAACGCCGGGTCAATTGAGTCCAATCTGTTGGTTGCTCCAATGACAATTACCTCGGAATTATTATCAAGTCCGTCCATTAGTGCTAACATTGTCGATACAACGCTGGCATGAACAAAATCCTGGCGACTTGATCTAACTGGCGCCAATCCATCAACTTCATCAAAAAAAATAATACAGGGTTTTGTTTGTTGCGCCTGTTGAAACACTTTTTGCAATTTCCGTTCACTTTCACCTACGTATTTGCTCAAACAATCGGAGCCTTTACGTGATATAAATGAAACTTTTCTCTCGGCATTGCTGCATTCTACAGCTAAAGCACTAGCGATCAATGTTTTTCCGGTACCTAATGGATAAAATAATTTATTCGTAGTATATTTTGCTATTTTTGTGTTTAGTAAATGTATAGATTTATTATTATTACCGGGTGGACCATAAAATAATAGTCCGCGTGGTGGCCGTAAATTAAATTTTGCATAAACTTCACCGTACATGAGAGGAAATAATACCATTTCTTTAACAATTTTTATGTGTTTCTCTAAGCCACCAATGCAGGAAAAATCTTTTGCGCTCGACATCTTTGTAAGAATTTCTCCAGTGAAATAATCGTCGGAATTACGATGAGATTTGGTTCCAGTTGTTAGATTTGTTTTTTTTTTTCAATATTATTAATTATACAATTAATCGTTCGGTCGACAAATAATTTATTGGAATTAATGGTATTTAAAATATGTGAATGGATTAACGATATAATTTCATATTTCTAATGTTTCATACTATTTGAGTGTTTAATTAATTGGCATATAAAACACGTGAAGTGCGTGTTATCGTCACGTATTACGGTATGAAGTTTGTTGGATATAATAAAAAGTGAAAAAGAGAGAACGAAAGATAGATAGACTTATAAATAAAAATATCGTAATAATTCTGACTATATCAAATTTTATCATTCTTTGTTTTTCATTATTTTTTATGACAGCAAATACATTTACTTATGTGTTAAAAATAAATAAGGCAGTGTGATGTCATGTTCGACATTCCGAATCCACTTGTTCTACAATTCGATAGTTTCTTTTTTATCTCATTCTATTTTATTTAATCCACCATGCCCGTATTTTTCTTTCTTTTCAATTATTCGATATCATGTGATATATTGAAAGTTGGAAATAGTGAATAATAATTAGCAATAACAAGATAATTACATTAAAATTATACAAATTATAATGCAATTATTACGGCAGTGTTTGCAGTTGGAAGCATAAACGATTATGTCCAGATTGTATGAGCACAGTTTTCATTATTTCACATTACAAAATAAGAATGAACATACTTTTTTAACGTTTCCATATTTCATAAATTGGAATGTTCATTTCATATTCATTGCGAAATATAATTATTTATGGAACAATAACCGAATAATGTTTTCATTTGTTTGGTTTTTTTCTTCTCTTTTTGATCAGACGGAATAATATTAATTAATTGACTGAAAGATGCAGTTTTTCTTTAATAACTAAACTAAGAAAGTAATTGATGGTACTAATTAAAATGTGTGCAGTATGTGCATCCAAGAAGTTTAAAATAAAATGAAAAAAAAAGTTTCTTAGTGCTTTATTTGGGCAATTGAAAAAATATAAAAAACAAAAAAAAAATAATATAAATAAAACCAATTCTCTCTAGTCATTTATAATTTTTACTACGACAGAGAGATAAATATTAATGATTAACTCATCACTTTCCAAAATAAATTGCCAAAAAAATTTCCAATGAAATTCATGCCTATTATTTTATCTCTCGAGAAATAATGAAATAATTATTTACAGGTCAATCATTATATTCTTAACTAAATATAAACCACATTGAAATTTTCATTGATAACATTGGCATTTTTCATTTTAGATAATGAATTTTCGCGTAATAATTCCACAATTATGAGTATATTATCTAATTGAATTTACATAAAAAAAATTCAATTTACAGAAAGAACAAAATCTTGATATTTCTTTTCTTTCACGAAATTATACGTAGAAAACATTTAATTATCATTAGTTTTTCTTCCTTCAGATGAAAAAAAAACAACTATATATGGTAACAATCCATCAAACTCTATCATTGCCCTACTTTTTCACGTTTGTATTTTTTTTTAATGAAAAATAAATAGTTATATAGATATCCGGCAGTTTCCATGGTCATAAATAATCGCAATGAAATGCTATCGCGAAAGTTGAAATGAAACTGAGTAATATTATTATTATTAAGCGTATGATCAACAAATAAAACTAAATGAAACGTGTAGAATTAAGTTTTTATGGGTCTTAAATTAAATGAATCAATTAAAAAGTATTATCCATCATCCGCCATCATTGGTAAATCAGCTGTGCTGTTGGTATTGTTCTTGAATCGTTTCAATTCTTTGAGCAAATCCTAAAAATATTTTTCACATATAAATACTTAAAAATTATTGAATTACTAAATTAATTATATGAAATAAAAATCATTCCTCTCATTTTCTTTACCTTTGGCAGTGTTTTACGATCATATGTCCGAGCATAAGCACCAACACATCTACTTAATTGCACGTAAATATCGCATAGCATCTCAACTGGTTGATTAATCGTAACTTCCACGGCATATTTCCATATGCTCTCGAGTGCCGCTGTGTCAATTATCAATTTATCCATTTCACCACTCTTAGTTAAACCATCATCACAATTAATAGCAAATGTCAGGTCGTCTGTGCTCTCACGTCTTGAGGATGACAGCGATTCGCCATTTTCAATAGATACATGTTCATTTACATTCGATGTTGTTTCTCGATTTACCATCGGCTCTTCCTTAATTGATTTTTCACTTGTACTTTCAGTTTGTACACCAATTTTAGCTTCTTTTAATGGCTCATTCGTTGAATCATTATCAGAATCAGTATTATCGTACAATGCACTTTCACCATTCAATACACTGTTGGCTTCAAACTCTTGGAATTTTTCCAAGTCAACACCGCGACCGCTATTAGTTAAATTCGATGGTGTAGATTTATTACTATCATTTAATTCCGTTACATTCTCATCAAATACAATTTTCTTTTTCTTTGTAACTTTTTTAACATAACCTCGCGCCCACGCAGGAATCTTTCGTTTTCTTGAACTACTTATTTTACGACCATTAAACGCAATTGAACTACTTGGACTGGTGCTATTATCTTTCTTACCATTCTTCTCATTATCATTTTGAGTTGAATTTTCATTCTTTGTACTTTTAATATCGTTATTATCATTGGCAGTATCTTCTATAATTCGTCGATTTCTCGATATCTCACGACATTTATCTTCAAAATCAGAATCCAATTCGGCTTTTATTAATGCATATGCATGATCGCGTAGAGAGCACGCTCGATGACGAATCAATTTATCCGCTGGATCTCTGTTGAAAAAAGAAAAAACAAAACAAAAATCAATAGTTTAAGATTGGCGATAAAAACTTTGCGATAACAATTTATCGAACTACAATGGATAATTATAAGATTAAATTAATTAACAAGTGGCTTTTCGACCGCCGAGGCAAATCGAAATTCTATTTTATTCAATATAATATTCAACGTATCGAATAATTAATAATGATGCCTCGATAATCGTTGAAATCCACCTGAATTCTACAAGTATATAAATGTAACAATAGTTATCTAAGTTTTAAAGAAGTCAGGAAAGAAACAGGAAAGACTACCTCTTCAATATTCCAATAGAAGGCCTATCACGCAAGCTAAAGGGGGAAACATATGACATTGGTCAATAACGATAATAGTATTCGGACTTCAAGCATATATTATAAATGAAAATATGTAGTAATGTGTTTTAATATCATTATAAAGTCAATCTCAATTATTTTTATCATCGACACTGCTTGAATTTACTTCGTTCTTTTTTATATCGGCAACGAAATATTTTAGTCCAATTAATTTTTGAATATATATAAAGAATATTCCCATGCTTAATAATTATCTCAATGGGAACACTCACCTATCAGGATTATATTCCAAAGCATTTCTACAAATTAAATCAATATCATCCAGGAAATCGCGCGCCGATAAATAACAATGCATATCAATTTTCGTCATCATTGTCTCGAGGTCCATTGGCTGTTTTATTATTGCATTGTAATCGGGTACTTCCTCTGTGTCAACTGGCTTGGTAAACATAAAGAATCTACGCAAAACAAAAAATTTACTGTTATCTTTGTTTTTCTGTTTTTCGATTGTGTTATAAAATAATTTTTTCCAATTACTTACTGTCGGTTTCGGGCTAATTTCGCGCAAATCTCTCTCAAAAATATTCTCAATTCGCGCAGCGAAACCTCCTCCTTTTCATACAACAATTTTTTTTCCGGGTCGGTTAATTTTTTTGGAGTTGCATCTGGTGCCAATGGCAATTCTTCAAGTACTTCCATATGATCGTCTTTGATAAGAGGCGGTTGCATACTTTGAACCATGAATATTGGCTTGAAGAATTCCAATCTCTGTTCCGCTAGAGGATTTTCCATTGTATAAACTTCACCACGTAATTCACTAAAGAGATTTTTAATTATTGGTGCAAGATCTTGATATGCAACGTCACTAGTCGCAAGAATGAATATTGGCAATGATGGATCGAGTGCGGCAATTCGACACATAAAAACAGCTCGAACTGTTTCGGGAACAAGCGGCCACCACTGATCAATTGAACGTATATAAATAATTGATGGTATATTTCTCGAAGCTTCGTTAAATACTTGAACACAAGTTTCTTCAGGTGATCTCGCGCTCTCAGCAAACAGTGTACTGACATCCAACGTTTGCACTGGCACATGCTCCATTCGATATAATAATGCTTGAGCTAATCGTGGACCTTGCCCATGAGACATTTCATCACCTGTCACCAGCATTCGCGGACGATGTAATCCCTTAGCAATTTTAGTTTTTGCCAATTCCGAATTAATTCCTTGTGGAAATATTGTTTTCACTGCATTAACTAAAGACTCTAATGCTGGGACAAGCAACGGTACTAGAAAAGGTTGAAGTTTTCGGCTAACGCTTGGTGCAATTCTGTGTGTTGACGGTACAAGTCTGGATCTGGCTTGCATAAAATCCTGTTTTCTCACTTCAACACGCTCTGGATCCAATAATAAACGATTGGTGGTTAAATAAATTTGTGGATAAGTCCGTCGTAATCCCTGTAAAACTGCTTCTGTGCACAAAGCACTCAAGTCCGATCCGCAATAGCCCGTTGTTTTTTCCGCTAACGATTCTAAAAGTAAATCCGACGGTGGATCTTTCCATTTTTTAACATGAATTTTCAATATTTCAAGTCGTTCCTTCATTGCGGGTAATGGAAAAAATAATTCACGATCAAATCTACCGGGTCGCCGTAATGCTGGATCAATAGCGTCAATTCTATTTGTCGCACCAATGACAATTACTTCACCACGATCACTCAAACCGTCCATAAGCGCGAGCAATGTTGATACAATACTTGCATGAATTTGATCTTGTTTGGTGCTTCTTACTGGCGCAAGCCCGTCAATTTCATCAAAGAAAATAATCGCCGGTTTCATTTGTTGAGCCTGTTCAAATAATAATCTCAATTGTCGTTCAGACTCACCGACCCATTTTGACAAACAATCCGCGCCTTTACGCATAAAAAATGCCACTTTTTTACTGCCTTGTTTGCTACACTCATTGGCCAAAGCTCGCGCAATAAGAGTTTTTCCAGTACCAGGTGGTCCGTGAAATAGAACGCCCTTTGGCGGTGTGATGTGAAAACGATCGAAAACATCGGGATACATCATTGGAAATACGACCATTTCTTTTAGACAATGAATGTGTGATTCCAATCCACCAACATCATTAAATCTAATATTTGTGTCCAATGTAATAGGATTAATATCGGCTTTATTATTGGGTGGGCCACCTTGAGGTAATGCATTTTGGCGAGCTTTTTTTCCTTTTTTTTTGTCATATCGTTGTGGTTCGGAATCACTTGAATCACTTGAGGTTGAGCTTTTGCTTCTGTGTTTGCGTCGTCTCATTGAATTACTCAACACGCTTCTTAATGCTCTTATTGATCGTCGCACGGGCTCTACATTAGCTTGAAATCTGTCTACTGTCGGTTTTTTTTGACGCAAACTGTATTTTCGCGGTCCAGGCGAATCTGACGATTCACTAATATCACTTTCCTCCGATAATTTTTTACTCCGCTCCAATTGACGCTGTGATACTCTTCTCGTACGTTTTATACGTGTATACATGTCCTCATAACCACCTTCATTTTCCGAATTTCCATTATTCTCTTGTTTTTCGCTGTCGCCTGAACTATTATCATCATTTCTATCCGTTGATGAAACTTTAATTGGTTCATCTTTAACACTCATACCACATAATCTTGTAACAGGACCCTCTCTCGATCTATTGTTTGTATTATTATCAGATTTTCTAAGTTCCAAATCCTTTCCATCATCAGTTGTTACAACTTCAGATTTATTTCGCGCACTACTTTTCTCTTTAATCTCTTTAATGTCACCAATTTCTTTGATATCTTTATCAGTGGCTTTTCTATCTTGGCGGTCTTTGAGCTCACGCAATTCACTCTCCTTCATTTCACGATCTCTGTCGGTTCTATCTCGCAATTCACGACTATTGTGCTCTTCTCTATTTCTAATATGTCTTGTATTCTTTGTTGTTGGTGGATGATTTTCTCTAGAGCGTAATGGCATTCGATCTCTCATATCGCCACGTCTATCCGATGATTCGTCCACCATTTCTTTATCTGATGAAGAAGCATGCTGCTGGAACATTGGATATCCTTTCAATGTTTGGGTACCTGAATAATTCAAAATAGTTCAATTATAAAGTTATATCAGTTATTAATTATTTGTCATTCCATTTCTCCGTTGTTAATATAATGATATATTGTCGCATTTACCTAATATCCAACTAGTGTTGAGATTATCATATGTTTGCATTCTATTTCGTGTACTTCGCCGTACACTCAAGTTATTTCGCGTGATGTGAGGGGTTTTGCTGGACGAATGTGATCGGAGAGTTCGAAGATTTTTTGATCGTCGAACATTATTGCTGAGGCTGTTGCGATTGTGAGTACTGAAAATATCCTCGTCCGAATCCATCGAGTCTACTGTAGCATCATCATCAGACATTATCTGCGATAAACAATTTATTTTATAAACAACATTACATTTATCTAACGAAAAAAAAAAGTAATAAACATGTCTTGATCTGAATAATTCGCATTAATTCACAATAATATTTTTTAAAATGATTGCAAGTGTACCTTAAATCGCGTTCATTTCCATATGATTATATTTGTTTCAACAACGGGATGAATCCATAAGTTGATTGGAATTTTTCTAATAATTACAATAACAATTATCTGTGACTTATTTTTATTTTTAAAGACTTATTAGAAATTAAATATCAGTGGGGAAAAACATTGATTAATATCTATTGAGATGTATTTATATATAATAGATATTGCACAATTGTATATTGAAATGTTTCACAATATTCATTGAGAATAAATGAAGAGAGATAGAGTTTTAATTGCCAACATGAATAAATAATATCAGCAGTAAATTTACGTTATTCTTTCTTTTTTTTTATTTTGACAACTAAAGATATTTTTCTAATAAAATTTATGGATATAAAGTACACTTACGTGAGTGATGTTGTTTAAGCTTAATGTATTGATGAAAGTAATAGTGTTTGTAGAGGCACAATCGTGATCAAGTTGACGGTAACATTGGAATAAAACATTTCCAGCTGGTTTTCATATATTTTTTTTCGATGTTTTTCACTTTGTTTTATCTTTTTCAACAGTTCCTCGATGGTTTGACCACGTTATCCAGTAAAAACATGTAAGTGTGCAAACCAGAGTGTAATGTGGTGTGGGAAATGAAGCTCAATGAAGCTAAAGGTAGCAAAGGGATGCAACAACAGCATGAAAAAAAGGTAAATTCACACAACGGCTGGGCACTTTGACCTGAATTTAGCAGCACTTCTTTGGCGCTGGTATCGAGCGCTACTTATGCGCAACAACATATGCGCGCCGTTATTTCAATTTTAAACAGTGCATAAATATTAACTCAATATTGAAATTATTAATGATTATTAATATAAAAATATTTCAATTCATTCATCGATGTACTATTATTCTTGTATTAACTCTTTGGTAATATGAGAAACATTGTTATTTATGTTCTCATTTTGAAAAGGAAAATTGAGTGGTCGCGCGCGCACCCATTGTTGCGAGATCCATAACACACTGATGCCAATGTTATATGTGGATATATATGTTCAAATATGGCTGTGTAGGAAAGAGAGAAAACGAGAGTGGGGTTGGATTACACACTCTAATTTGAGAGAAATATGAACTTTTAAGCCATGAAATCTGTATAATCGTCATTCCAGCAGAAGAGGCCCTTCAGCTACCTTCGGTATGATTCCCTTTCCACTACATATTTTTTCAATCCAACCAATCCCACATGTGCATTTACCAACTGCAGAAAAATCGTTCCGCCCCAAGAAAATAGTCCAATAGTTGTTTGCCTTTTACAAAGTTTAACGTGCCATTTGGAAAAATAAAAATGTTCGATCTCGTTAATTTATCATAAATAATCTATTGTAGATCTTATCGAAAGTGTAGGTATCGATGCGCGTGTCATTTGAAAATAAAAAATATAACAATTCGACAGTTTCATAATTAAATAAAATTTTTGAATATCGCGCGCGCGTAGGAATACACACTGTCTTCACAATTAGTTTAATACGCTTCGGGAGCGGGAAAAAAGCCGAACACACCCGAAGCCCTCTCTTTGATTGGAAGGACACTACATATATATGTATATATATATAGATGTAATATGGCTACCGCACAATCGAAGATGTACGGCATTTTGAGGTTGCATTCACACTAGTTATCGTGAAGTCAAAAATTATATACCAGTGATTGTTATTAGGGTTTAAACACAAAGTTTTTAAAAGAAAGGTAGGTAAACACAAGTACTTGTGTGTTTAACCTTCAATAAATACATTGGCGTATTTTTATTTTAATATAAAATTTGCATACTCGATGCATAAATCGCACAATAATCACAACATAAACAGTAATTCTAAACAATTACATATGTACGATACATACACGGTTCATCTTGTCATTCAATTATGTATATATACTGTAAATTTGACGATACAGTCATTCGTATATTCAATAATTATTCAACAATACTTTACCTTTTATTTGTTATCCATGTCAATTTATACATTTCGGGCGGTGGTCCGCATACCATCTATTATATTATAGATGTACATAGGTACATTTATTTTCAACATTACTATATACTTGATATATGGATATAAATATTTAATAAAACCTAATTCTACTGACAAACACTAAAACGACTCTAGATATAGATCCACTTGTATATATTAATTTTGCAACAAGAAATTATTTGCATGTAAAGATCGATTATTCATTCACGAACAGTTTAAATAACTCGTGACATTACGGCTTATTATCATATAAATTCTTATAAATAAAAATGCGACGATTTATGCATTGATGTATTTTCAATGCAATTGAATACAAATGGGCATTTGAAAGAAAATTAAACCTCAAGTGAAATTTATTCATGTATAATGTGCTAATAACAGTTGAATAAACCTCCGCATTCCATTTGAGTTAACATTCTACTAATTATTCTCTCTCTCTCACTTTTTTTTTTTGTTTTTTTCTTGTACTGGAACGATTCATTTTGACATACGAGTACTGACGCTGCAACAATTAAATAAATATTCGCTATTGACGAAAATATAGGATATAAGACATGTAATTAAATTATATTCATTATTAATGATGATAAAAGTATTTTATTTTACTAATATGATGTGCAATCTTTTACGAATCTCCACCTGCATCCACTCATCTCATTCCCATGCGCGAAGTTGTACAGGGTAATCGATATAGGATCCGGGTGCCCGCGCGTTTCCGAGACTTTGCCAAAAGAGAACAGGAAAAAAAAAGAAACTATAAATCACATAATCGTGTCTATTGTGTCACTTTTCATTTTATTGTCGATTTGAATTGCTCAATTATTAAATTCCATGTTTATTTTACAATTAATAGCGGTTGGAAGACTACTACGCATACTTTCCTTATCGCTTTTTTTTTTTTTTTTTCTATGAAAATTATCATGGATTATTTCATGAATGGATACCGTTAGAATGCATCAATTAATCATATAATTAAAAGCAAAAAAATAAGTTCCACAATATGACAGTATGTATCGTGATATGATAAATAATTGTCTGTTACATAATGTCTTTATTTAGTTAGTCCACTTGAAATATAAATTAACTCATTTACTTATATCAATAAATATGACCGTCATATCGTTTGTTTGAGAATTTTGTACAATATTATTCAATAAAGAAGAATGGAAAGCGTGAGAATGATTTGATCTATATATATATATATATATATATATATATATATATATATATATATATTTAAGATATAGGGTACAATGGCGGAAGCACGAGCCGTAGGGTCAAGCAGTAATAGCAGCGGTGAAGCCAGTAGACTTCAATTACTTCAAGAGATGCGACAGCAAAATTTTGACAGTATTCGATTTGCATCGTATCGTACTGCATGTAAATTACGATTTATACAGAAGAAAGTTCATCGTAAGTATTTTCATACATTTTCAAATATGTTTTTTTATGGCTTATTATTTGCACGTATTATAATTTAATTATACTTGTTAATTTTTCATTGCTATGTTTTTTTTTTTTTTTTCAGTGCATAATGTCGATATATGGAATGTGATTGAGGCGTTCAGAGAGAACGGTTTGAATACATTGGAACCATCGAGTACACTTGGCGTATCCAGACTCGAAACACTATTGTCTTCCTTATTTCACGCTCTCAATAAGAGAGTTCCCGTATCATTGCAATGCAAAGTTGATGGCACCACAGCACTTCTTATGAATTGGTTATTGGCCGCATATACAAGCGGGTATGATTATTAAATTTTAAATACTATGTATTGAATTCATAGTAGAGATTAAATGGAATGTTATTGATTTTTTATTGGAATATTTTTTCATAGGGAAAATAATAAAATTACCGTATTCTCGGTGAAAGTGGCATTAGCGACATTATGTGCTGGTAAACTCATGGACAAATTCCGATGTGAGATTATCTATCGTTTAAAAAAATAATAAAATACTGTGTTATTATAAAATATTTATTCATTTTCATTTTATGTTCTGTAGATATTTACTCGCAAATATCGGACAGTAATGGACACATGATACACTGGAGGTTTGCCGAATATTTGAAAGAAGTTTTATCGTTGACAGCTGCCGTCTATGAATCTCCATCATTTCCATTTTCGGAAAATCTTGGCAATTCAATATTTGCACCTGTGAGTAATACGATACTGTTGAACATATATTTCAATAGCCATTATATGAAACAGTAAATTTTTAATGTACAAATTTGATATTACAGAATTCCAAAGTGACTGTGAACGATTTTCTCGATACGCTTATGTCAGATCCAGGTCCTCACTGCTTAATATGGTTACCATTATATCACAGAATGGCTGCGGTTGAAGCAGGTAATTTATATATTTAATCGTCGATTAATACAATATAAATTTATAATGTTATTCAATGTTTTTATTTATTTTTTCGTTATTAAATTTTAGTAAGTCATCCAGTGATGTGTGATGCGTGTCACAAAGAAAATTTCACTGGTTTTCGTTATCGTTGTCAAAAGTGTCATTCATATCAATTGTGCCAAGATTGCTTTTGGCGTGGCAAAGTATCGGGCGGACACAACAATGATCATGAGACACGGGAGTACAGTAGTTTTGTGAGTTGCGTTTGTAAAATTAATTTAAACGTGATATCCAAGTGTAAAATATACGCCAATAAATATCACATAAATATTATTCACTTGTAGAAGTCACCGAGCAAACAAATTGGACATTCGTTGAGAAAAAGTTTTAGATGTGTGCCGGAAAAAGGAAAAAATAGTCTTCCAAGATTCCCCGAGCAACCAGAAAAGACATTGGATCTTTCTCATATAGTGTTAGTATTTATAAATCTGTATTTTCAATTAGTTTTAAACATATGTGGGTTTTCACGTTTCATTTTTTATATGTTCAGTCCACCATCACCATTACCGTCGCATAATGGCTTTCCCGAATCCGGATTTATGGTACCACCATTCGACGTTGGATCTATGGATAGTCGATCAACTTTGAAGAGTTTAGACAGTTCGCGATTGGACGATGAGCATAAATTGATTGCGAGATATGCACAACGATTGGCGCAAGAGGCCAGAACAGTGGTAAGATGACATTTCATAGTTAACCCGTAACCAATTTAAAATATTAAATATTATAAAATTATAGTTATTAGAGAATTATCTGATGGATTTATTTTTTGTCTCTGTTTAGCCGCGTGCATCATCGAGAATGTCACAATCTGAGCAATCAGTGAGTAGACAAGTTCAATGACTTGTGATTGTGGTATATTTATTCTAAGCCCTTTTATACGATGTGTAATTGGTTTTGTGGTTTTGTGATGGCAGCAAGGAAGAGCTCCCTCCGATATCAACTTGGCTTCACTCGACGCCTCACGCGCTCAACGTGAACTGATATCCCAACTCGAGGCAAAAAACAAAGAGATTATGCGCGAGATTGCAAGGTTAAGGTATACCTGTGTCGTTTAAAAATTCCTTTATTTCGAGCCTCTTGACCTTCGGATCATCCTATCAAAACCATTCTAGTGTCACGCAAGTTATTAAAACAAACATTCGCATTCTTTATCATTCTGCCTAATCGTTAAGACCTTGCTCATTATTCATGTGATTGTTCATTGTTTTACCTTGGTTTTCAATTTGAATTAGCCCAGTCAAATTAGCATTTTTTTCCCCTTTGAAAATTGTTTTGTCATTAATTTGGTGAATGAAAATGATGTTAAAATTGCATTATAAAATTGCAAATAAAACGAAAAATTAAAAAGAAAAAACTAATTTGACTGAAATATAATTGTTGATAGTATTTTTTTGCATTGTTTTGCAAAATTGAGAAAAAAAAAGCAATTACATATGAAATTATCGCTGAATTGCTAATATCCCATCAATTCAATGCCATAAATCATATTTCATTCTATCATTACATAATTGGTTACATCATACACTCAATTCATGAAGGATTATCAACAATTATTATAATATTATTCTTTTTCTTTTTTTTTTTTTTTAACCATCACGTACACAATACAATTCAACTAATATACTTTATATTACGATCTAGGCGACAGCAAGAAATAGAAGCTGCTGAAATGGAAGATCCCGCATTGATGTCCGAATTACGTGCATTGAGATTGCGAAAAGACGAATTGGAAACTCATTTAGTTGCATTGCAAGACTCTAGAAGGCAACTGATGGTACAATTGGAAGGTCTAATGAAAATGCTAAAAGTAAATTGAATTCAATTTATTAAATTAAAGAAACGTGACGAGAATTCTTGATTGTGACGAATTATTTTAAACGTGGCATTCTCTGTTATTTGCGTTTGACATAGAATCATCAAGCATCACCACGTTCGACGCCCAATAGTTCGCCAAGGAGTACAAAATCACCGCCACTGCCACCCGGTGGAATTCCAAACAGCAGATCAGCGCCACCGACACCTGGCGGCTCTCTATCAACTCCTCATCAACAGCAGCAGCAGCCACAACAACAACAACAACAACAACAGCAACAGCAACAACAGCAGTCACAGCAGCAGGCGAATTCTCCACAAATCTCGCAAAATTATCAAAGTCCAGTGCTAGGATCAACGTCGTCGGTCAACGCGATGCTTGGAACACTTCAAAATCCCATACCTGATAATTTGTCATGTGTTGGAGGTGATGTCAGGTAGGGTGGAATATACCGTGTGACTAAATACTATTCAGATTTGACATTTAATCGGCCTGGGAGGGATGAGAATGAAATGAAAAAAAATGAATAATTACATCTTTTGAATGTTGATTTAACATGCGTAAATCCGATAATAATTAGAAAAATGCGTTTTTGTAAACGTACACGTACACAGTTATTGTTTTGTTTTTGTTTGCAGTACGTAGACTAACAATTATTTAAATTGCACAGCTTGCACTCACGATAATTAAAATGTGATATGTGATTTGTTGATATTTATTTATTTATTTTTTTTTTCTTGAGTTTCTGCATTTTTTTCACGAATTTGCAAGTCGGTCCAAATTTTTTTTTTATTGTATATATATATATATATACAATAAAAAAAAATATATATATATATCTTTGACATGTTGTTACGTGTATCCCAATATTTGTTAAAAATAATTATCTTTTTGAGAAGATCCATTTCTTTTATCAAATCATGTTTATCACAATAAAGAAATACTTGATTACACTTCTACCAATTCAGAAATGTAAACGGAGAGATTTTATATAACTGTTATTCCATGTACTTGTGGGTAAAAGAAAATACTTTTTTTTTTTTTTTTTTGTACCAATTGGAAAGTTTATAATTTTAATTCTTCGCGTTGATATAGAAATTGAAGGTAATTAGAAATAAATGCTTTATTGTTTGTATAAAATGCTTATGACGCACCCACATTCGACATCTTGAAATATTTCAATACAATTATTTATTTCGAATGTTGCATGTTCCTCGTCCCTTTCGAAGTATAATAATGATATTGATCATCAATATACCTATTCGCACAACTCCAATGGGCAATCATTTCACAATTATTATGTACATACATATATGTAATCGTAGAATCCAGAATGCCATTGATCGTACGATTTACTAAACAAAAAAAAACTATAATGCCTAGCACGTAGTAATATAGTAAAAAAAAAATAAATAAATAAATAAAGCCGGTCGTGCTTGATTTAAATGAAAAAAAAGAGTATGATGGATTGTTAAAAATGCTTATCGTAATAAAATCATAAATGAAAGAAATTTTGTGCCAGTATTTTTTCATTTTCATTATGTATACTATATATTATTCACTATGATAGTTTGCATATATTTTATACGCAAAGAAAACTAGAGATTCTCGATATCAGGTCTGCATTCAGGACAAACAGTTTGCCAGGAAGTGGTTCGAGCAGTGCAACCAATAGCTTGGGTAGATCGCTGAGAAATGATCTTTTGGTGGCGGCTGACAGTGTGACGAATGCTATGTCAACATTGGTACGGGAATTGAATTCAGGTGAGCCATCATATTAATTAAATTGACAATGAATAAATCAATAAATAGATATTCATTCGCATCACGAATGATAAAAAACGAAGAGAAGTAATAAATGCATAAATATAGCACATTATCCAATTCTACTCTATTTATATATAATATAACTATCGAAAATGATTAAGAGATGGAACAACATGACTGTTAATAGCGTTTAGAATATTTTCGTATGATGTTTATGACCCTTTAGAGAGATGTAATAATGCTAAAAAAAAACCTATAAATATATATATGGCCGTGCGCAAGCAACAATATATTTATTTAAAAAAATAATACTCAATCAATTAAATAGCGCTCTCTCTTCTTTCATTGCAACTGTCATATATCCCACTCACTGTTTATAGTTTATTTAAACCAGAATATATATATATATATATTTTTTTTTTAAATACGGACTGTTGTAAAAACTATGAGGTTGTCAGCATGAGCCATTTTATTCCTTGTCTTTTTTGATTGTTGAAAGTAATTACGTTCGTCATATGTATACCATATAATAAAACACACTTTTCATTTTATTATGCAAATCCATATATTGACCACACAAATTTCTTTAAATATCAGGTGAGAATTTATTGTAATGTTTTTAAATACCGAGTTGTATATATATATATTTATACATATATATGTATTAACATGAAATTTATTTACGCTTGTCTCTGAATCTTATTCCATATTTTTGTTATATACACGTACACACGTAAATATTCCCTTCGTCAGGTGTTGTATCTGTAAAATATAAATATGAAATGATTTTTGACGAAATCATTAGGGTTTTCGTCACAACAATCGCATGAAACATTTAAAACTTTCATGTTTACTCTTCAATCATAGACAAAAATTAATTGATAGATACAATTTATTAGTTAATAAAAAGAACATTTATTTACATAGAATTATAGTAAATATTATATAAAAATAAATGCAAAAATAGATTAGTTCTGTACGACATGGACAAATTATTCATCGCCACCGTACGTTATCGTTACAATTATTGCACAACTATTTGATGTTTATTATTTTATTGTATTTAATTATCCTTATATACAAAAGATAACGAACGAATACGACACATTTTTTCATTTTCTTGTTATTTTATTTTTATTTTCTTTCCTTTCGTTTCCTTTCTGTTTGTTTATTTATCTCATTAACAGTTATTGAACGATTTTAATTACAAGAATTAACAAATAATACTCGATGACGTGTTGTGTCGGAATGTGTGTGATGCACCCTTCTGTGAATGTATCCTGGTGCCTTACAGACTCTGATCCGGAGGAACAATCACACAACATTGGCCGCCGTATCATCCGAAAACCTCTCGGTAAGTTTATCCCGCGTTTCATGCTCGATCTCCATTGCCCCAAAGGTGAATTCACTAATATTTTTCTCTCCAGCATCATTTTCTCGTAGATAATATTACACATATAAATAGTTCAATCAGTTATATTGGGTCAAGTTAACAAAATAAATTGATTTAAATAAACACTTGGAATACTATATGATTAATAGTTTATTGCAATTCCATATATACATATACGTAGTCTGTAATTAATTAATCACTTTGATGTTCAATATGTACCGCTTATTGCCAATAATAATGCACCGTAGACGTGATTCATAAAACCACAATCCAACGCGAAATATTAATAAAACTTTATACTTATGATTATTTTAGTTAAAAATTTATTTTTGTTTTTAATAATGTCGTGAAATATTTCCACAGATTTTGAAGTTATTGAGGACGGTGATGATAGCAGCGGTGGTGGGAATTCTTGGCGCGAAGAGCTTCAACGTAGATATCAGCAGGAAAATGAATTTCTTGCGGAATTGAGAGCACGAAACAGCAGTGTTTCAAGTGTCTCACAAACACCAGCGGCAACGCCATTGAGTGAACAAGAGCAGGAAAGTGGCGAGCGTGAAGATGCTGATGGTGAAAAAGAACTCGATGCCGAGGCAAATTGGGCTGAAGCCGTTAAGAGATGGGTCAATCGATAAATTATGATTGATTATGAGGGAAAAAAAAAAAGACGACAAGGAACAAAAGTTTTGAGATTAATTGGTAGATGACAACGATATTCTCAGTCAAAATGCTTACATACAATTATTCAATATTTGCAATTGAGAGATGAAGAAAAATTATTTACGAAAACTCAATAAATATATTGAGTTTTAACAAAATTCTAATGCGCTAAAATACATTTATTATAATAATCATGACATAACAGAAAAGATTATTGATATATATATATATATATGAAACAAAAGGAATTTCTAAGAATAAAATAAATGCAAACAGTATAATAATATCAAAGAGTATTATCGAAATTGATCCAAATGCCGATTGCCAAATTTTTTTACACAAAAACTTTAAATAATGCAAATGTTTTTTTTTTTTATGATAATGTCATTTTCTGCGGGTAAACGTGTGTTTTTTAATGGAACTTAAATTTAAATGAAGATGACATTTTTCGTAATTTTTTTACACACGGAAAACCAAACAGCGGCCTCATTTTTTGAAAACTGTTGTGTGTTTGATCACTCGCGTGATGCAAGTAAAAAATAAATGAGAGTAATAAAAACAATAATTAAGTAATCACAAAATTACATTTATATACAATACGAACGCATTTATGTATACGATAATGATGTGGATG
Source organism: Galerucella tenella (assembly GCA_910591685.1). Taxonomy (NCBI): domain Eukaryota; kingdom Metazoa; phylum Arthropoda; class Insecta; order Coleoptera; family Chrysomelidae; genus Galerucella; species Galerucella tenella. Next base: position 61,380 of record CAJUYH010000160.1, on the reverse strand, counting down.
AAAATTCATCATCTCGATGAATTCATTCAGTGTAATAAGTAAATGAAATACAACCGAAAACTGAATAGAAAAAAACTCCGTATAGAAAATACTCAAAAATATAAAATGGACCAAAATTCTTGGAACTGTTTACCATTTCTATATAATTTTATTCCCATATGAATAAAATTACATAAACAATTTGATAAATAATGCATTTATGATATTTCGTAGAATTAATTTCATAAAATCAGTATGAATAAAAGAGGATGATATGAAAAATGAGAAGAAAACGTGTTTGTATGAAAATGTGTTTCTACATAATGCGGGCGATCTAGTATCAAATAATAAATTCATCGAGTAATAATAACAAAAATGAGCTTTTTTTAGCAGCATCTAATGAACAATTTTGATACCATCATAATTATTATAATGTATTAAATATTATAAGCGCACAAATGACTTAAAACTTCATCTAATTGTGTTTTTCATCGCCGTAAATAATATGTTTTAATACACTTGTTTATTGTAAACATATCCATGAAGACAGCGAAGGACAGACGTAAGACAGAATCGAAAAAAAAAAAAGGTAAATAAATTACTGTAGATAAATCGAGAAAGTGATACTGACAGCATATTATATTTGAAATTATTGATGTGTAGAACTGAAATCTGACATCACATTTCGTCCGATGATGATAGCTTAATATTCACTCTCACGCAATCACATAAAATTATATCTATATAATTGAATATCAAGAAAATATTCAATAGATATAACCATGAGGCTCTTCGAGCACTGAAGAAAAATTATAAATAAAATAATTTATTGAAAGCCGCCATAAAAATTTGCGCTATGGATTGAAAGTCTGCGTTCTAATTATTCGTCGGATAGAAACAAACAAATATATATATATATGCATAGTAATATTAATTAACATAATAGAGCTGTATTATTGAATTAAATGATGCAATGATATTCTACTGCTGAATTACCTTAAATGATTCTTTGAATCATATTTATAGTTATTATTAATTGTCTCTTTGCAATTCAATATATAAAAGTGTAAGAGAAATTCCATAGCGCAAAATTTTATTGTTTAATTATAAATATTATGTTCACTGATGAGTAATATATCGAATTGGAAGTTTTGTATATATTCTATTAGAGAGAAATCTAATTTAATTGTTTATGTAAATTATTTATATCAAAGAAATTACAAGTCACTGTAAATATATATTGCAAGATTATATCAAATTTAATGGATATCCAAGCCAGTATATAAATCCATCATTATAAGTCATAGAGACTAAATAATAAACTGTTATCTACGAATAAAATTGTCATGGTGTCGCTTTTAATAATCCATAATTCCGAAAATATAAAAATCATTTTCATGACTGTAAAATCCACATTTATATACAACTATTGTACAATTCTCCGTTTCTTTCAACAATAATTTATATATTTATAGTGTCTATCATAAAATTTTGTGAATATAATTTTTCAATATGTTCATAATAATTATCATTAAAATTAGATTTAAAAAGAAAATTCAATAAATAACCAGTATTTATATACATATATCAATGATATATAAATACATATATGACATTGTATATGTTTTTGAGTGAAATTATTGATAATTGTGTAGACTATAGACGGTATACTATTTGATACTATATTATATAATGATGTTATTTATCCTTAAAAGATGACTAATAAATAATATGAGATATCGGATCAGTCAATGAATTTAAACAAAATTGCACCATACAATCATATATAATTTAAATTCTGGCGGACATGTCAGAGGGTCAATGTAGATGGCGCAAATTAGAAAAAAGTTTCAAACCTTAAAAAGACGTTAATGTAATGGCCAGTTGTGGCGGCTATTAAATAACAGCATTTTGCTGAAAAAGCCGCGATTAAACATCCATAAATAAACACTAGTTCAATTCGAATTCATTGAAATATTTATATAATCGATTTGTAATACAAAATTATGTATTGTTATTTGCTCTGGACTGTGAGAACGACTCCGGGAATTATATTGAGGAATTTGTGATTGTGAGGTTAAAATTATTGAGTCGTTGCCAGTTGAGATTCAACAGATATTAACATCATTCCCATTTGACAAACAAATTCAATTGGTTATTTAAATATCTATATATACTTTAACATATTGGATAAATGTTATGAAGAAATAACAATTAATTAATTAATTAATTTGTGAAATTTCGTGTAGAAGGCTAATAGAGATTGGAAGATTACTCTTTTCGTTTATTTTTCAACAAAAAGTCTGCTGCTCACAATGGACCAAACACCAAACGAGGCAGTTATGAAGAAAGTGTGGATGGATTTTAAACATTTTCATCGGGATTATTTGAATGTAATTGAAATAATGACGGCAAAAGCACAGGAAGGAATAGATGAATTTCGTGAAATTGTAGCACAAATACCGCTTGCCAAATCCGGTCCGTTAATTCCCAAAACACCGAAACCCTCACGTATGCGTATTGAATCAATTCCTGAAAATGAAGTAGTAAATCAAACGGTAGTGGTAACCAAACTTCATGTAAATAAAGAAGAAGAAACTGATGAGGAAGTATTGCCAGCAAGATCAAAACGTGCGGCGTCAATAAAAGCAATTAAAACTATAAAAAAACAGCAGTCAATATTACTCAATACAAAATTACGACGTCCCTCAAGCATGGAAGAAATCACAGAAGATACAAAGGTGAGTTAGCTTGTAAACTATTTTATTAAAGTAAAAAAACAAATACATTCATCATATAAATTAAGAGTATTTAAGGGGCATTGAAATAAAATTAGTAATGTTAATTGAGATAATTAATTCAATTTTTCTATACAGTCAATCCGTTCAAGTCGATCAAAACGACCCAAGATATCCTACAGTGGATCGGATGAAGATGATTCAAGACGACCCCCAAAACAAAGTAAAATGGACAGTGCACAATCCCAGTATGTAACAAACATAACAGTAAAAGTGGAACCAAAATTAGAATCGCCATCTGAAACAACCGAGGATAATGTTGAAAATGCTGTTCAATCACCAAGACTATTAGATAATAAATCGCCTGTAAAATCAATGAATGAATCGGCAATTCCAAATGATATTGTCAATGAAACATTAACAGAGCCAGATGTAACGCTGACCGAACAATCCATGTATGAAGACGCTGTTGGTAAATCGATTCCCATGAATTCAACAATGAATCCCAATACAACAGTGACAATTGACAGGAAAATATTGAATGTAACAGTTGTCCTTGAAAAAATGAATGAAACTCACACGATAATCAGAAATTCTATGAGTACACGTTCAACATCGAGTATAAAAAAATCATTACCAATTGTTCCTGAACAATTATCAAATGAACCAACTGAATCAATTACACGTATTGAAAATAATACGTTCATTAAAAAGACTCCATCATTCGCCACGAATAACATCAATAATCAAATAGATGAGCTCATTACAGATGATGAATCGTCACCAGATAGACCCAAACAGAGAATGATGAAAAAAACTGAAAAATTGCCAGTTAAGAAACGGAAGAGAGCACGGGAAAATATTGTGGAAGACTCGGATGAGGATGTGGTTATGCCGTCGCCAATGCAATTAGGATTAAAAGCACCGTCCACTGTGAAACGTAAACACGATTTGAAATACAAACCAAGCGCTCTGTTTAGTCCTTATGCAAAGGATTCCGTTAAAAAACGTGTGGAGGCTTTTGAGCAAGTTCGCCTAGAAAGTTCCGATGTCAATGTTGAATCAACTGGAAGAATAACTAGGACTAAAACACGAGCAATGGCGGCGAATGCTGATGAATTAATGAAAACTCCAACCGTCGCAACTAAATTGGCGAGAAAATCATTGGCCAAAGCAGTAAAAATATCATTGGCAAAGCAGAAGCGTGAATATGAGGAGGAAAAAGAAAATACTTTGACAGATTCTACGCAAAAGCTCAATGAATTACAATCAAAGAATGAGAAATTGACGCACAAACAGCAACAACGTACAACACCTATTGGTAAATCGCGATTACAAATGCCAATGTCTGTTAGTCGCATACCACACACTCCAATTGGCACACATTTACTTCAACCATCAAAAGCAATGACTGCATCACGCGCCCACAATATCGTATCATCTACAGAGTCACTTGTGCCATTGAAACCACTTTCAAAATCAACTTCCACTGACAGTTTGGCAGATAAAAAAAGTAAAATAATTAATGTAAATGACGAGGATGCACGGAGAAAGAAGGAAGAGGCGTTAAAAGCCCGCACCGAGGAGAAACGTCGTAAGCGTGAGGAGAAAGAGCTGAAAAATAAATTGGCGAGAGAGGCGAGAGAAAAATTGGAGCAGGAAAAGCGGCTGAAACAAGAAAAAGAAAGAGAGGAGAAAGCGCGAAATGCTCTCATAATGCAGGAGAAATTGCGGGAGGAAGCGGAGAAAAAACGATTGGCGCAATTGCAACGCGCGCAGGAGAAAGACGAACGTCGAAAGCAAGAGGAGCAATTGAAATTGCAACGTTTACAGGAGCAAGAGGAAACTGAGCGTTTGCTAGCCGAGCAAAAACGTCGTGAACAGGAAGCGGAACGTCGACGAATGGCGGAAACGCGTGCACAACAGTTGGCTGCGGCTGAAGCTGCTCGATTGAAACAGCAATATCAAGCAAAAGCTAAATTGATGCAACAACAGAAGCAATTAGCACCGACGAGTTATAAAATTGATAGCGATCCTGATGATGATGAATCGGACAACGAGTCACATCCTAAACATACAATACCACACTGGGCAATACGTAATTTATTTTTCCACCAAAATATTGGCATTAAATATTTAATATTATTAATTAATTATTTTCTTTTTCTTTTCACTATTGCAGCTCAAATTCGGAAGACACAATTGGAAATGCAGCAATATATACCGATGAACTATGTATTAATGTTCTTTGGTGCAAAAAAATGTACTCCAGATTTATCTGAATTATTTGTTGGCATTAAAAAAGAACGGCTTAAACGAACATCCAGCGCAATATGGAAAACCCCACCGCGATTTTCCATGATGGAGGAGGACTGAACAATGGATGTCAATTTTTTTTTTTTGATTTTATTTGAATTCGAAGTAATATTATTCAATAACAGTTGCAATTAATGAATGCATTGTTCATTAATCGTGACATACATATTTAATCAATGAATTTCATGTGTAGTAGTACTATTTGTAATTGAATTTCTATATCTTCTCATTTATCAGCCATGTCCCTATATCTTTATTTTTCATTACTATAATAACTATTAAAACTCAACAATGTTGTTCACAAATTATTTTTTTATTATAAAAAATTTGGAATAATTTTTGTACTTCAATTTTTGTCACGTAATTTTATTGTTGATTTTCGATAAATTGTATGTTTTGAGGTGAGTGTAAACTGGAATCTAGAGTATTTACAATTGAACAAATTAAATTTTATACGAATGTATATATCACATGTGAGAATTTTTGATACTTACATATGCCATAGAGTTATCGAGCGTTGGACTGTCATGAAATTGTGTGAGTGATATGAATTTGTCATGTTCTATAATGTTTTCATCTACTCTGTTTCCATAAAGAAAATTTTTTTCATCTTTATCATCAGGTAAAACTTTTAAATGCTCTTTTTTATCGATTTGTTGCAGTTTCACATTGGGAAATCCACCCGTCAGTACCTAAATACATTAATAATGATATATAATGATGCAATAAAAAGGAACCACACTGCCTATACAAAATGTACCCTCATTGTCGTAGATGAAGCGATTTTTTTAATATCTGGTGGTACACGGTAATCGTCAAAATAATCATTTATGGGAATGTCCGGTAAAAGCGTTTTCCAATCATTCAACGATCCCAATGTGGAGATATATCGTCCTCCGAGTGTCCACATTCTCACTGTATGATCTGAGCTGCCACTAAAAAATATCCAAATGACAACTGAATACTTTTTCGGATGATTGGAAAATTCCATTCTAACCTGACAATTAAATTGGCGCCGGGAACAAATTCAATACAATTGATAGGCTCAAGATGGCCCTTGAAAGATGAAACGAGTATTGGCAGTGGTTGGTTTTTTACTGCTCTCTTTGCACGTCCTAAAAAACAATCATTCCATAAAAATGGAAATGCAATTTTTAATGCAGCCATATTTATTTTTGACTGTAAATTCGATGGTAATCCATAATTTTTCATCAGCCACACTTTAATATATCCCACTTTGTGTCCTGCAATAATTACACCAGGTTATTTCAATGAAAAAATTGTCAAATTTACAATTATTCCGATAAGATTAAATTTAATTTGCCTGTAATTAAATAATCATTGATGGGATCGGTAGTTAAACTTAAACAGCAATCGCCATCGATGTGATTTGCTGAAAAAGCATTTAAAAATCCACCAGATGGATGATGACTCCATACTTGAATCAAACCAGAATTTAATGACACTATAAGAGTTCCAATTTTTGGCCCGACGCGTCTTGAGCAAAGAAATAATATTGCGCGTACAGCTACAGCTCGAACAAATCCAAATGTCGATTGATCATAATTTTCACTATCGGTTATTTTCTTCCAACCCACGGCTCTATTCATTTTCTCCGCTTCATTACTATAATTGTTTCTATATTGAATAATAAACCCGTTTGTATTTTATATACTGTGAACATCCATGAATAATTCAATAATTATATATGAATAGATAATACTTGTCTGTTGGATTCATAACGTGATATGATTTATAAGGCTGACCCGTCTCCAAATACCACAAAACAAGTTCGCCATTGTGTGATCCAGTTGCGAGAGCTTGTGGATATCTTATTGCAGCGCACACAATATCATCAGAGTGTCGTTTCCTCCAACTCTTTCGATAAATACCACTGTGAATATCAGCGAACTCCATGATATACCTACTACATCCCGTGCAAAGAATACGATCCTCCACCCACACAATATCAGTTATTGCACTGAGAAAAAAAGCACAATAAATTGGTAGAGAAAAGGATAGAAAATGTTTAGAAATGTTCTGATAATTTTCTAACAATATTTTACCATTTACTCTCTAATGACATGCTCTTTACACAAGTGCCAGAATTAAAACTCCAAATTTTTAGTGTACCATCTCGACCGCCAGTAATCAATAATTGATAAGAATAGTCAAAAGTCGCTGCGGTAATTTCTACATAAATGGATTCATTTAACGATGTTGATGGACTGTGTGCATTCAATACAATTCCCATTCTACGTGCTCGCCATGGATCCCATACAATAATACGTGAGTCCGCACCAGTTGTTACAATCTAATTGAATAAAATAATAATATGCTATATTACAAAGTAAGTATTTAAATATATTGACTGATTGAATATAAATTGGTATTTATGACAATGCACCACTTTGAATAGTGGATTGTAAAGGACACGAGTGATTTGTCGAGTGTGCGTTTCACCATCAGACGCTTCACTATCAATAATCTTTTCACATTCCAATATAGCTATCATCATACTACCAATTATTATTTTACGCATTGTACAATTATAAAATAATGACAATGGTGTGTGTTCACTGAGCTCACTCGGAAGACGATTGTAGGTCTGTTAATCAAATAATATGCATTTTAAATTGAACATATCAATAAATTTATGATATATATGAAAAAAAAAA